>PVKZ01003893.1:0-108479 GCA_004027375.1 Macroglossus sobrinus | reverse complement strand
GAGAGAGAGAGAGAGAGAGAGAGAGAGAGAGAGAGAAACAAGAGGGAGAGAAGGAAGGGAAGTAGCCATAAATAGCCAGATCTTAATAGTCTCAATTGGTTGTTTTACATCAAAAATTCACTATGCTTACTTCTAATTAATAAAGTTGATGAATTAAATATACAGTAGGGTCAGGATACCCACATTTTTCTGGCACCACAGAGTTATGTCATGCAATTATCCTTTTACCTAGAGTGTCTTCACAATTCAGCCTAGAGTTCGGTTCCACTATAGGGGCATAAGCCCACTATCCCTCACTCTGATTACAACTCAAATCCCTGGACAAGTACAAAACAACTATAGAGCACTCTGAAAAATAAACAGACAACGCAAATTTTGATTGACTGGAAACCTGGAGAAGTAACTTAGACAAGATGAAATTTTTTGTTTGTTTTCGAAGAAGAACCCTAGTTTCAGAGCTGTGCAACATCACAGGCAGCTAAGACTCAAAGAGGAAGCCTGTTTTTCTGTACACAGGTAAAAGGCTTCTGTGAGTTGGAGTAAAGAGAACCCCAAAAAGGGATGCCCTAATTCTAACTGCAGAAGTATCAACCTAACCCCTGAGCTACATATACACAGCACAGGTTCAAACCAGCATAGCAACGACTGAGAAAACTGAACTGATATTTTTACCATTCACACAAGTTTCAGGCTAACTCCTAAAATACACATGTGCAAGACAGACATAAATCAGCAAAGCAAAGATTTACACTGAGATCTGAATCACTGCCATTCTCAGACAAAGGAACACTAGGAGACGTATTCAATAAGAATTGCTGAATAGAAAGTTTTCCATACTGAGAGAGAAAAACACCAGAAAGAAACATAGATCTTCAGGAAGAGATAAAGATGGATATCTTGTAAAGATAAAAGGAACAATTCATGCAGAAGATATAATGGTTATAAAAGTGTATGCACCTAATAATATAGCATGAAAACTTGAAAAGAATGATAGAATAAAAAAGTAAAATAGACAAGTCCATAATAATGGCAGGAAATTTTAACACTCTTTTTCAGACAAATCGATAGAATATTAAGACCAAAAATATCAGTAGACACAGAAGAGTTGAATGCTATTCAATCACATTGATCTATTTGACATTTACAGACCATTACACTCCTAGATATTTTTTCTCAAGAGAAAGAGAAACACGTGTCCACACAAAGACTTCTATACAAATATTTATAGCAGCTTTATTCATAATATTCAAAACTGGAAACAACCTAAATGTCCATTAATAGTGAATAGATAAACAAATCAGGGTATATTTATAGAATAGAACCATACAACAAAAAGAACTGATACAACATTGACAGATACACACAAAAACATTAACATACCTAAAAATCACTAAGCTGAGGGAAAGAAAAATAAAGAATACATACTATATCATTGATTTATATAAAACTAGAAAATCCAAACTAATCTATAATGGAAGATCAGTGGTTGCCTGGAGACAGGGAGAGATGGAGGAACAGATTACAAAAAGAGCACAAACACTAGTTCATGATAAAATGTTTATTATTTTAATTATGATGATGGTCTCACAGGTCTACACATATGTTAAAAACTATACACTTAATATATGTGTAATTCATTACTCTTTGATTATGCCCTCAAATTAAGGAAAATATTCAATCTATCTTAAAGATAATGTTTTTCAGGAATGTATGAATGTAGGTCATTCACAAGAATTATCCAAGGTATTTACTTAAAATGCACATCTTGGTCCCCATCCCAGACCTACAGAGTCTGACATTCAACAAGCAGACATTTTAAATAAGCTCCCCAGGTGATTAGTAGGCACATATCTGACAACCACTGTTTAAGACCCAGTTCAAATGCCACCTCCTCTGTAACACCTCCATTGATTTAACTGATAGAGTTCCTTCTTCATATCTCCCAAAGCTCCACCTTAAGAATGGTACTTAAGCTACCAGCTCTGATTATGTAGCCTTACTTTCCTTACCACACTTAAAGTTTTACAGGGAGAAATCACATCTCAGCATTTTTTGTGCTCTCCTTTTTGTCTAGCACAGTGCCTTACACACAAGATATTAAGTATGAGAATGGTATGTCTGCTTGTATATAACACAATGCTGGTACAATCTTAATCCATGCTGTCTAAAAGTTAGACCAACAACACCGAATAGTATAAGTGTGTCTAGAGGTTATACAGATTGGCTAACAAAGAAAGGAACAAACTGGAAATAGATTTACACTTATACAGGAAAAGAAGCATTGGGTATGACAACTGGACATCCAAAGATAAAGTATATAACCCCTTGCAAATAGGAACCTAACCTATTCTGGGATGCACATTTCTAATATCTGTAACAACAGTATTTCATCCTGAATTTAACTGGGACAAGGGCTTGGTACATCTTCTCCAATCCTTCTCTCCTCTCCATTTTGCTCATTGTATCTCTACTACAAATACTTACCCACATGGTACTTTAATCATTTATTTCTATGTCTGTGTGTGCTGTGCTATTTTCAAAGGCAAAGACAATGCTAATTTGCTTTTCTATAGCCTGAGAAAGAATTCAAAAAATATTTGACAAAGGACAAAAAAAAGATCATTTAAAACTGGAAACTGTTCATGTAAATATTGATAAGTTTTTCCCTAAAGAAACAATTTTTAAATTTTAATGAAGATATAAGTAAGGTGATTCCATTTTTACAAAGTTCTTTTCCACTATAGAGCCTTCGCTCCCCCTGGCCTAGGTACAATTTTCTAAATTTCGCAGGAACTCAGTAAATGATAAATTCATTCCTAGTATGATCACGACCCACAGTCATCCCTGATGATAGTTTTAGATGTTCATGCTCCACATACTATCCGAAAAGACATTAGCAGCCTGAGTCAGCCCAATGGGAAATAACTGTGAAGTATCTGGGGACATGACTCAGTACTGTCCTCAAAACATCTCCTTAAGGAAAAAAAAACAATCACATCATGACAAGTTACCACCCCCTTCAGAATTACTAAATCTAAAGGGTTGGAAAGCAATGGTGAAGACATTATATCTTAAAGAAAAATTAAAATAAAATTCTATAAACTATCTGGAAGAGCCTTATGTTATTCTGTTCATAAAAACACATATATGCTATAGTCAACTTAAAAGTGCAATGAAGTGTTTTCATTGACTTTTCAAATTAGCAATCTAATCTCTGCTTTGAATTAAATGCACTCTACCATAGGAGATAATGTACATGGGGCACTGTCCTTCTTTAGGGGCCATAAATAACTACAGAATCAATAGGAGTTTTGTTTGCTGTTATTTTTTTCATTTGTTTGCAGTGCTTCATCTATGTTAGAATAACTTATTTGAAATGAATTTCTAGCCACTTCAAATCATGCAAGTTACTATTCAGGTAGCACAGCACAGTGGTTAACTGTTATCAGAAAGACCTGAGCAAGTTGAACTATCGCTATCTATCTATTTAGTCCTGATCTCCTTTCTCAGGCTCTGTGAAAAATAGGGATAATGACAGCTCTACCTCAGAGCCTTGTTATCAAGGTTCAATAACAAACATCTAAAACATTTAATGAGAGGCTGGCACACAACGGGGACTCAATTGATGTCTGCAGGTATCGTTGTTTCATCAGCTTCTTTGGTTTCTAGTTATTTTGCCATTTACCTGAACCTCTGTAAGAACTTTAAAAGGAGGAGAATCTAAAAACATCAACTTTACTGTTTCTTGGAGTTCTGTTAAAAAAGGGGAGGAGAGGGAAGAAGAGGGAAGGGAAGAAAATATAGGAGACCGAGATGGATTAAGTGAACATAGTCTTTATGCCAAAAAATCTCAGAAATAAATAAGAACATAAGCTATATTTACAAATACTGTCTGTGATTTGTGACTACCAGGCACAGTTAAAAATGTAACTATATATGTCAAAACACACTCAAGTTTGAGAACACAGAGCAGAATTTTGTCATATTAATTTCAAGTTCAAATAGCAAAGGCTACACAGAATTTCTTGTCTAAAACCATCCCTTCTTTTCTTTAGTCTCCCTCTCTTACAAGGTATTTAAACTTTATGTGTGCAATTTCCCACCAACATAAAGCACATCCTACCACCACTGTGAATCTCTCAAACATATTTGCATCTTAGGTATCATCTACTTCGTGTTTGTTTTTTCATTTTGCTATTTCTTTCAAGAACACTTGACATGGCTAATCTAATCATAGAACGGCAGTCTCCTTAATGTGCAATAATGATTAGAAACCTGTTTCGGATAACTATATTCAGTCAACAACTGTGTAAATAAACCTCATACAAACCCATCAAGGATACTAGAAAACATACAAGGAAGCACAATAGCAAGTGACAACTGATACATAAGTCGATACATCCCTTCATCTGCTTTCTTAGTTCTGGCCCCCCACACCAAGCACTCTTGGGAGGAGAATGCTTAAGATTCCTAACATTTTTTGCCTAAAATAAAACACAGAAGTATTTGAAGTTAGCTCCTACTCAAGAAAAGAATAAATCTTACATAGTTACTCCCAGTATTATGTGTTTTCTATTAAGATGCATATACACCTATTAGACTAATTTTTCTGTTTCTTAGTCCTCTTAATTTTCCTTTTTCCTCTAAAATCAATCAATCTAGAATCATGGATACTGAAATAACTAAAATCAGAGTTAATCTAGTTCCATTTGGTTAGAAATCACTTCTTATTATGTACTATTTTGGGGTTGGGAAAAATACAAAGGAATCCTATTAAATAACTCAGAGCAGCATTTGGAAAAAGTATACCTAGTTACAGATTTAAAAAAAAAAATAAAAACATGTCTGGTTACACCTACACAGCCACAATGTGCCTCTATACTGAGACAAGCCCTTAAAACTCATGGAATAGAAATCATTTCTATGATATGCAGGACAGTCTCTGTTTAAATATTTCCTATTAAGGGGACTCTGTTGATAAAAATGGTGCTAATTATTTGAAAATTAAAAAGAAATTAGCAGTTAATTTTTACTGACTGTTTTCCAGGTACCAGACCCTGTGCTAAAGCACTTTACATGTATCACTATGATTAATCCTTATATAACTCTGAGGGAGGTGTTATTGTGCCCATTTTTACTATGAGAACACCAGGACTCACAAGAGTTGAGCAACTTTCCAGAAAACACACAGCTGTCAATTGACAGAAAACCTGGTGTTTCCAGACACCCAAGCCCAGGCCTCACAACTTTTACTCACAGGCCCTAATATGTGACCTCTGTGTTCCCTCTTCTCTAATACAGATCCACACATATTTGAAAACTATCCAAGAAGCATATGGCAGTGTGCTGAGCTTTCTCCAAAGCCTTTCTTGGCAAAATGGAGAGGACTCTGAGCTGACTGTAGGCAGAGGTTACCTAAGAGTAAGAAGGGAAGGCCAGGCCACTGGTCTCCCAGCCCAGATAACACAAACTGCTGTACTTCACTGCCACCTCACCTCTTCCATCTCACCCCACGCTTATTCTCTAACCCTATGACCTTATCCATGGTCTATCTACCTTCCTTAGTCACCAAGAGCAGAACTGCTCTTTTCCATTCTGCTGTAAGAAGCCCAGTGACCAACCCTAAACCAGAGCTACTGCTCTCCAAGGCCTCAGAGCAAATGTTCTATAGGAGCTGGGGGTGGGAGGGGAGCAGAAGTGCAATTTGCAATTTGCATCACTTCCACTCCACTTACAGACTGTACAATAAGCCCCTGCTCAAATGCCCAGTCTCAACAGACTTCCATGGAAGATTTACAGTCTGAAAAATGTTTTAAATTGAATTCAGATAGTGACTTTTTGTATATTTTGTATGTTTATTTGTGATATAAAGACTCTTATAAAACATTTTAATTAGTGAATGTTGAAAACTGATTTTATCACTCTGAAACATGCTCATATTTTTAATATCCAGGTATTAAGGTATTAGTCTATCTTATAAAAATACATTATCTGTACTTATTTTTAGATGGCTTTAAACCTGCTTCTATTGACACTTCCTGTGGATATCCTGAGGTTGGCAAAGGTGAGCAGGTGACAATAACTCTGCCAAATATAAGAGTGAGTATTTGTATATATTTAGACTAAAGGAATATTTTTGAAAAATTTCCACTAAATTTATTTAATTTTTAATTTTTTTTGCCTTGGTTGGAATTTGTTCTGTTTTGTTTTGTTTTCAATTTATGTATAGCTGACTTTTAAGAAAAACTCACACCTCAAACTAAGTTTAGAAATAATCATTTTTACTAAACAATGGTCTTGTAGAGAAGAGCTGAAAAGATCTCAAATACTTATTTATATAGATAGAATTTAATTGGAAATCTCATCTTCCAACTTATCTTTAGTCAGGTGGGACGGCCAAACCTGAGGGCAGCAAACAACTAAACAATACAGGACTAAGTATTACATTGTGTTTTATTGTATTTATGAACTATCTGCTGAATTTGAGGTGATATCCTTAATGCAATAAGAACAAAAAGGGTTGTACCTCAGCTTTGTTCTTATAGTTTGAAAAACAAACAGCACCCATGTGACACGCATCGAGTGCCAGTGAGGCAATTAAAAAGCAACATATTAACAAATATGAATTCATGAAGTACAAATCCAAGTGTTGACAAGAAAAAACTCCAAAAAAAGAACCAGTATAAAATTAGGTGTGAGAGATTAGTGTGTCTAGAGCTCAGTGTCAGAGATAAGTCTGGAAGGTAATATGAAAGGAGAAAGATGGTGAGGCTACTCCTATAAGATGTAAATGAATAGGTAAATGAGTATGCAAATGAGGTTAGAGGAGAAGAGAGCCTATAAATAAAATGTTGGATTATTTTCTACCTGAATTCACCAGTTGTTGTTCCATCACTCCACAGCCAAGAACTTCCAGCCATTCTCCATGGAAGTTGATCTCCAGCTCAAAGGAAGGATGGGTAAAAGGAAAGTAGCAATCTACCCATCTAATGTCCAGCCCTGCAAAGATGCCAGATAAAAACAATGTTAAAAGGCAGTCTACTCTTTTCTTGTGAAAAGGACATATTTTCAAACATGTCCTTTGACTAAAAACGCCAATTACTACATTCTGAGCGAAATAAAAAGCAAACAAATTAATTTGCAACATGTTAGGGGGAGGCAATAAATTTTAAAACTTGTGAAAACCTGGGACTGTCTTTTCCAATATGAAAAACACTTTGTGCAGTTCCAGGGCCCTCTAAAACCAAATCAATCACCTGTCAAATCCCTGCAACTACCTGACAAAGGAAAAAATTAGGTCAAAATCACAGATAATACGTAATTCTGTTAGTTTCTATAGGTAAAAATGGCATCTTTTCAGAATTAAAGCAAAAAATATTTTACCTATATAGTCCTTCAAACTTACATAGCAACAATATGACCAATTTAAAATAAACTAATCAACTTTCATTTCAATGAATATATATATTAATTTTTTATTTAAGTTTATGAGCTAAAAGTTAAATAAGATCAGCTAAATTTAAGCAAAACATTCAAAAAGCCAAAACATTTTTTTCTATAGATAACTGATAAAATATACTTACTTCTAAACAAATTACATGCCAGAATTAATCTCTCAATAAACAGTCATAAATATGGTACTTATTTATATGCATTGATATTATTATTTAACAAAGGAAAAGACTAATGAATTTAAAACAGTTAAAGCCTGCAAAGAACAGAGATTACTAAAAGCAGAGAAACCAGATGAGAAAGTCACCTAATAGCCAGTTAAGCACTGTGAGAAACACACAAAAAAAGTGGGCTTTAGGCAAATTACCTATGGCTTCCACCATATGTTTCTTTCACTTTGTATAATGATTTTTCTGTTCCTTCAGGCAACATTCCCAATGGTGTTTCTCCACAGTGCCTCTATGAATGTAAAATACTATGCTTTCTCGTCCAAGACTATTTTTGCATTTTAAACCTGATGGAAATCAGCATGAGAAACAAATAAAAACAATAACAAAAACTGCTTCCATTTATTGAGCACTTACTATGCCCCTATCATCTCATTTAAAAGATAGGTGCAAAAAACTATTAGAAAAGTCAAGTATTTTGCTCAAGGAGTACAGCTAGCAGATAAAGAAGCTAAACCCAGTTCTGACCTACTCCAAAACTCCAACCCTTGACAATTAAAACATAATTTCCTGCTCATCAAAAAAAGATATTGCAGGAATCAAAAATCAGATGGGAAGAGAATTATGAGACACAGGAACCTTCTTAAGCCCGAATTAAATAGGAGAAGGTAGATTTCTCTTTCATTGTTCTGTTTTAGTTGCATTTATTTTCCTAGTTTCCTGCTGTCTATGGCAAGTGAATAACTGATTTGTTTACAACAGTAATATAATACTTCCCCTTTTTATTATATATGTGATATAAAAGACAAACATTAAACTGCATATATAGTATGCAATTTGGTAAATATGGACATATGTATACATCCATGAAACCCCCACCACAATAAATACAATGAACATATCCATTGCCCCCCAAAGTTTCCTCATGCCTTTCTGTAATCCCACCTATCTGATCATCGCCCCTACTTCTCTCTTCTTCTCACACACATTATCCCCAGGCAACCACTGATCTCATTTCACTATAGGTGAGTTTGCATTTCTTAGAATTTTATAAAAATGGAATCATACAGGATATAATCTTTTGGGGTTGGGGCTGGCATAATTATTTTAAGATTCACTCATGGTGTGTTGCACATATCAATAGTTTATTCCTTTTCATTCCTGAGTACATTTTGACAACATTTTTTCTGAGAAAAAAGCTGGCCCTATTGCAAGCCACTGGGGAAATGTCTGCAGGTCCCCTAAGTAACCCAGACTTTTCTTCGTAAAAGCTCCTATGTGCAGAGCAATTGCTCATTCGCGATGGTATTCTGGAAAGAAGGTATCTGAACACCTGTGTGATTGTGCAACTTTGGAACCAACAATTCCCTACCAATATTCTTATCAAAAAGTTCCAAAGACAATCCTGCTGGCAAATAGAAATGTGTAAAACACTAGGATATATAACCGAGTGCAGGAGGACCGACAGACAAAACCATTTTTATCATTTTTTTTATAATTCCTGGCAGGTAAAGACAACTCATCTTCCAAAAACAATTTAGAAAAACAAATTTTGTGTACATGGTTTTTTATACTTGGCTCAAATTTTACCAAAAGAAGAGCATACAGGGTTAACATGATGATTTCGTCACTGTATAATCAAATATCACCTAAGTGCCTAGAACACAGGTGATGTTGACACAAATTAATTTTCTTTGTATGTACTTATTTTATTCCTTTGGACCGTCTAAATAAATAACATAGTTTATATAGTTTTATATTTCACACCTGTAAAATCTTAAGTTCTCCCTAGTCAGAGAGAAAAAAAAATTAAGACATTAACAAACTCCCAAAATAATCTCAGTGATTAAAGTAATTCTATTATCAGTTTATTAAGCCCAAATTAAACCCTTATTGCATAAAGTCTATGGGTAGCTAAGCCTCCCTAGGGACATGACCCTTTTTACATGCGCCCGTCTGAGATGCTGGTGCTGATGGTGTCATCGAAGCACAAGGATGGAACTAAAGAGTGATGTGACAATCTCTCTCCTTCCCCAGGAAACTTCCTTTACTGAAGGGCATTCACTTTGCCACTTCTAAAACTAGAAAAAAATTATAACTTTAGATTAATATTTTTAACATTGAAATAAATTCTTAATATAAAACTTCCATATGTTGGTTGGTCAACCCGTGTTCTTCCTTGGGTTAAGACCTCAGCCACCATGGCCCTCAGTTTCTTCTTGTTCTGTCATCCTACAGGTGTCTCTCTCAGTAGCAATGAAAGCTTAACTGTTCCACACTGAAAAACACACCCAGCAATGCAGGAAAAGTCAGGAAAGTTAGTCAAAGTTTTTCAGAACCATAAAGATGATCCACAGAAAGTAAGACAGAAACCACAGATTGTCAAAAGTTTTGTTTGATAAAACTAGGAAGTGTCCAATCCTTTTCATTTCCTCAGATCCTTTGCTTAAAGTTTCCTTTTTAAAATTTATGACCCTGCAAAGAATGCCAAATCCATAAACCACTCATTTTCTTTGTCCCATTACTTTAAGGACATCTTCAGTTCTTAAATTCTGCTTCCTTCATATAAACAGGCAAAAGATGAAATCTATAAAACCCCATTTTTGAAGAGCCTATGGTTCTACTTCAAACATAAACAGTTATTATTTCAAAGTAAATTAAAAACACAATTTTTGCCAAAAGATCATAATATATTCTAACAATTTAAAGTTCAGTTACACTGACACATTAACAGTCATTTTTTTAAAATCATTGGGGTACTGGAATTATTTACTGACTACTTTTAAATTATCCCAGAAATACACTTTCATCTTGTTTTTTCCCTATATATTATAGTAAAAATTATTATATTGAGTTGAAAAAGCATCTTGCCATGCATCTTGTATTAAAAGAGTGATAACTGAATAATCAGTTCAAACTCTGCTGAGTATGGCTTATTTCGCATGTGAAGTAACAGGAATCAATGGAATTCTGATTAAAAATAATTAAAAATTATTTTAAAATTAATTAAAATTAAAATTTAAATTAAAAATAATGCCAAAGTGTTTTCTTTCTTCTGATTTCTTTGTTTATTTGGGCATAATAATTTCTTAAACCATATTTACAAATGAAGCTCAGAGCTTTTTAAAAATTGCCTTAGAACTCTGAAGATTACAGCCAAGAGCCTAGAGCCAAGTAGAAGAAAGAACACTTGATAATAAACCAAACATAGATTCAAGTCTCAGATTGGTACCTTCTTTCCTATGAAACCATGGACAGGTTAATTAACCTCTCTGGGCCCGTGCTGCCTCATCCCTCCACTGCGTACAATGACAGCTATTCCACCCAACAGTTTTGAGTAAATAACTCACAGGAGCCCAGGTTTTCTCAGAGGCAGAGATCCTCTTTGAAGTTCTGGGTACTGACTCTGCTTTCTCTCCTGAATAAGAATGCTCAGTTTGTTCAAGAACGAGGAGAGCTCACAAGAAGCAATCCCTCATTTGGGACCTCAGAAATGATTAGTGAAAATTCCTTCAGGATAGTGATGTGAGCCCAGATGGAAGAGGTGCAGCAGGAACTCTAACTCTCTCAACTTTGGCAGGATATCACTTGCCCCTACCTGCCACAGGGAACCAGGGGCCAGGAAAGACAGCACTGCATTTTGCTTGCTCCATGTACCAGTCAACTTCTTGACCTTTGGCTAATGAGACATAATGCAGGAGTGTTTGTGTGTGTGTGTGTGTGTGTGTGTGTGTGTGTGTGTGTGTGTGTGTACGTACGGGTGCTCTTCCCACCAATTCCTGACTCCAATGTGATGTTGCGATATGCCTAAGCACTCGGATATATTGTAAATATTAAATAGATGTCATTCCATCCTACCTCCAATTCACCTGCAAAATATATCTCATAAACATAATACAACACTTCATTTTCCTAACTTATTGACTCATTAAAGGATTTTTCTGTTTCCCATACCCCTATAGTTAAAGATGGGACTGTGCTATCAGAACTGCCTCTCAGAGGTGTTAGAATCTAAATTGTAAATTGCCGATGGCCCGAGCCAGAGCACATAGCAGTAATTTTACACATCCTAACAAGGCTACTCTCCACTGAAGCAGATAATTTTTAAAATTGACTGTACAAATACACAATTAATCACCGTTGGGCATTAATTTTTCAACAAGTTTCTTCTCCATTGAAATAACAGAAATAGTAGAATGCAGCACCCTGATACCAGCGCAGCTACTCATGCGTTCTGCACAGGATACAACATACATCCAGGAAGGAAAGCAAGGTGGAAGAAAAAAAAAAGATGGAGGGTGCTGCTCTCTAGCTAAAAATAAATTCTTAAAAATCTGAGATCATCTTTGATGACCATAATCTAATCTGGGGAAATAACCTAGCCTTCGCTGTCAATGGAACCTGACAATTCTATCTCTTTTGCTACTGTTTAAGTAAGACTCACAGCCCTTTAAACTGAATATGTAGCAAGCAGCATACAGGCATTTTTCCAGGTTTCTGATCTATTCTAATAGCTTCCTTTAAAAATTTTTCTGAACAAGGAATATGTTCATAGGCTTCAAAACTGAAACACTGTAAAAGGATACATCTCACTGAATAATAGGGTATCACATCCCTGTCCCTGTCCCACCCCTCTCTTTCTGGACCATTATAGGTAAACTTCTAGGGTTTCGTTTTTATTGCCAGATGTAAGCAAACACAAACATGTATTTCCATTTTCTCTCTTTTCTTATAAAAGACTGAATACCTGCACATTATTCTGCACCATGCTTTTCCCACTTAATGACATGTTGTAGGGGCCTCTCCAACTGAATACATACAGCACCTCCTCATTCATTTTCTTCCTCCACCAAGTGGTTATATCATGTTTATGTAAGACATCCTTACAGATACATATTTGGACTGTATTCAAATATTTTGCTATGAAACATTATGTGACAACCAACTACCCTGTTGTGTCAGAGTAAATGCTTTTAAAAATAATTTTAATAAATATTGCCAAATTGTCCTCTATAGGAGTTGTATAATTTTGCACTCCCATCATCAAGGGAGCCAAGGCCACACAACTAATTAGTGATAGAGTCAAAGTAGAGCTCAGGTCCCAGATGAAGATTCAGGGCTCTGCTGACAAAAGACCACCCAGCTTTATCTCCATACACAGTTCCCTCTTAGCTAGTACAATAGCTAAGCACCCACAAACAAGATTCCCAGATTCTGCTGCCTCCCACAGCCGTGCTTTCTGTTTGCATCTCTCGTCTCTCCTCTAACAAAGGAAATGAATGTCTTCTGATTGAGAAACTGCATAGCTGGCAGTAATGAGGAAGAGGAGATACATGTTAGGCCTGAGGCACCCACGTGGGGCTGTGAACATTGATTCCATTTCCAAAGCCCACCTCACAAGTAGAATGAAGTCATTCACAACCAACAATTCATTCTCCATCTAGCACCTTACAAACCTGCCAGTGTCACCACTGAGCTCTTCAGTGCACTATATACATCTTATATGTCCACACAGCCATATACCTTTGAGTCCAGTACTGCAGACTGCTGAGTGGAATAAAATCATTCCAACTACAAAATTAATACAAATACTACCTTTTCCCTCTCAGAGAAAGAAAGAGGGTAGTAAAATTCTCTGGTGTGGGGCCTCCACAGCATACAATAAAAGATGTTAGGACTATTTCAGCCACAACAACTCCCTTTGTTAAGATATACACAAAGTAACTGGAAAAAAATAAAAGGCTAGCAAATTCTCTCACCATTGGTGATGGTGTAATTGATGCCACAGCTATTAGACTTCCAGTGTGCTAAAGTGTTTTTTTCAGGCTATTGTCCTGGGACTCCTTTTGATGAGGGCTTGGATCTTAAGATACCATCATTTTTCCACCTAACAATAAAGTGAGAAGTGGAGTGTAGCACAATTTAATTCCAAATTTGGATATGGGGTCAGAGGTACTAAGATAAGTAACCACTCTCTGGCTCTGTAGGGAGTGGATGGGGACAGCCTAACAGCAACCTGGCCTAGGGGTAAGCCACAGCTACAGCCCCTCTGGTCCTCAATCTTCTTTCCCAACCCATTCACAAAAGATAACTACTCAGACAAGCCTGTAGACAGGAAGCTCATACTCCACCCTCTACAAATCTGGTCACAGAGAGTTGGGTGGGTTGGGCATAATTATGGAAAGAACAATCATAGATCTAGGATCAACTCCCAAGCTCTACCATGTTTAGCCAAGTGACTGTGACCAAATGATTTAACTTCTCACAGCCTCAATTCTGTTTAAAATAAAAATAACACTTCACCAAGTTTTGGAGACAATTCAGTAAGAAAAAGTGTGTAAAATCCTAGTACATTACCTGGCATCCAATAAATATTCCCTGAATGATTTTTAAATTGAATGTCATTGAAAATCAGATCATAATCTAAAATATCTCTCAACTTTTTATAAAAATATGAAAAATAAACATTTCAAAATTGCATTCCTAAGGTAATCAACACTTGTTAAGTTATTATGGCACTGTGCTAAAATACTTTATATGCCTTCTTTAATTTAATCCTTACACTGATTAAAGGCTGGCATAAACACTGCTTAGTAATTATGACTGTTGTCATCTTACAGATGAAGAAACTGTGGCTGAAACAGCTGACATATCTAATCTAAGTTTATATAACTAGTAAACACCAAGATCAGAATTCAAAACTAGGTCTATCAGACAACAAAGCCCTATGCTGCCCTCCACTGGAATAGACAATAAAATACTACACTAATTCAGCTTCCCATGCAAAGTGTCCTTACAAGTTCAAGATGGCACCATCAGTCTTCTTCTTCTAAGATAACAATGATAGCTATGATGAGAGAGAGAGAGAGAAAGGGAGGAAGCGGGAGAGGGAGAAAGAGAAAAGGAAGAGAGAGAGAAGGGAGAGAGGGAGAGTGAGAGAGGGAGAGAGAGAGAAAAACAAACAAAACAGCATAGCCTAAGTGCAAAGATTTAAGAGAAACTCCACAGGCCAGAAACAAAACAAAAACGCCATGACGGTGATACAGAAAAAAGAACAGGGTTTCTGGACTCAGAGTCGACAACCATGAAGAGAAGCCAGGAGCTTGCCTTCTGCAGGATAATATACTGGTTTTGGATCTGAGGGAAGCTAAAAGGTCATATGCTGGGATGAAATAAGCTCCATGCTGGCAAAAAAGGATGACAAAAACTGTCACCAAATACAGTCTGGGTATGTAGCTCTAAAGAGCTGTAGGCTCAGAGAGCCTAACCACAGGTGTTGGATCTACCCTAAATCAGGAGTGGTTAGTACATCTGACAAGATTCCTATAACACCTTATTCTGGATTTCAAGCCTAGAGAGTGAGGTGGAACCAACTATAAAATCACATAGGGAAGAAATAAGCAAAGTGGGGTAGGGCAGGAGGGAGGAAAATAGAGAAGGGGAGAAGAAAAATCTTCCACTAAATATGACCCTCTGAACAAAAATTTCAAAATACATTAATAAATCAAATGCTAAGTAAGACAAGCCAACAAAACTAACAACTGAACATAAATTCACTCTCAATTAAATTAATTTTATAAAACAACCTAAAATTTTAAGATAAGTGTGTTTCAGCTATCCTATGAGATAGATACATGAAAGCACAACTCACTAAAAACAATCGTAAGGCAATCCTTTTAAAAACCAGATTGAAACAATTCATCTTTAGGATTTTATCCATCTTCCAATCAAATTCTGCTTTGAGAAGAAAAACACCAGCTACTTAGTTTCAAAACATTCCTGTCACAAACATTAAGCAGTATAAGAAGCAAAAGAAAGTATTTAGCAAGGTATAAGAAAAATGAGACGTTAGAAGAAGAAAGTGAGATGTAATAGAAAACAGGAAGAAAAAAGTATCTAAAAGAAGTCAAAAGTGTCAAATGAAAAAGAGAGACTTCCACATCTGGCCAAGATGGGATAACGAACCAGTTTTACTCTTCCACATGATAAACTAAAAACAAACAAACAAACAAACAAGAAGCAATGTTAACAACAACAAAAGCAGACAAAATATATGAAACAATGACACAAGGAGAGCCAGAAGTCTTCACAAGTTGAGGAGAAAGAGCTGGAAGTCTGGACTAGTCAGAGTGGCTAGAGTTCACAGGACAGAGAAAAGGGAAGAAGAGAGCTACACAAAGAGACATCTCTGAAGATCTGCAGAAGATACCCTTTTAATATTCAACTGAATACTGTCAACGCATGTGTGATAAAGAAATTACCCAAACCAGGGAACAAACCATACAAAAGGATTAGAAAAAATAATGCTGGTAGCTCACAAGGAGCAAGAACAGTGCCAATTCCCAACAGTCAAGTCAAAAACCTCATAATTCAGTTACTGAAGGGTCTTATATTGTTGTGAGAAAAACTAACTCTAGACTAAAACACTCCACTGGATCCAAAAGGATAAAAGTATTTCTAAGTAACCCCAAAACACAGCACATGGGTATTATTAGGAATACAAAAATATGCAATACAAGGTAAAATCAGCAATGTCTGGCATCCAATAGAAAATTCTCAGGCATGTAAAGAAGAAAAAAGAAAGGTAGAGAAAAATAAATACCAATTCTCAAAGAAAAGACACAAATGATAAACTAGTAGAAAAAGACATTAAAATACACATGATACATTTGATAGATTCAAAAAACTAAAGGAAAAATTGAAAATGTTAAGTAAAGATATAAAAGATATTTTTTAAGAGATCTCAATTAAAACAAATGAATGAGGTTAAAAAAAAAGAACACTGCATGGAATTAGCAAATTAGACATTATAGAAAAAAATGAACTAGAAGATATAGCAATGAAAATGATCCAAAAAAAAAAAAAAGAAAAGAAAAAAAAGTGTAGAAAGTAAAAAGAGCATCAGTATATTTGGCTATTTGAAACTTACATACGTGTAATTGGAGCCTCCCAGAGAGGGGAGTGACAGAGAAAATATATGAAAAAAAGTTTACCAAAATATCTCTAATTTTATGAAAATATACCCATAGATCCAAGAAACTCAACCAAGCCCAGGCACAAGAAATCTGTTAAAAACTATATCTAAACAAATTATACTCAAATTGCTTAATTTTATTTTATGTACATTATGTACATAAAAACAAAGGCAAATGCAAGGATGACAGCAGATTTCTCAGAGGAACCAGTGTGAGAAGAGAGACAATATCTTTAAAGAACTAAAAGGAAAAAAAACTGCCAATCTGGAATTATTAACCCAGTTAAAATATCTCATAAAGATAAGATAAAAACTTTTTTCCGATATCCCAAAGTTGAAAGAATTCACTGATAGCAGACTTGTATTACAAGAAATATTAACAGCAGTCCTTCAAGCATAAGGAAAATGGTATCAACTGGAAACCTAGACAAAGAACACTGGAAATGATTATTACCTGGGTAAATATAAGACTTTTTTCTTATTATTTAAATTCCTTAAAAGCTAATTATGTTTTATGTTTAAAACATAAATAACTACAATGTATTCAACAGTTGATAACATACATAGAAATAAAATATATGACAACAATTATCACAAAAATGAAAGTGTACTGTTGTGAGATTCTTATACTATACATGAGTGGTATTAACACTTGAAGACAGACTATGACAACTTAAAAATACATCATATAAAACATAAAACAATGTTTCGCTACAATAAAGCCAAAGAAAGTTATAGCTAATAAGCCAAACAAAGGAGATAAAATAAAATATCAAAAAAATCCATAATGAATCTAAAAAAATATTAAGAAAAGAGAATAAAGGACAAATATGATGCACAAAAGTAGCAAAAGGATCATTTCAACCCAACCACATCAATAATCACATAAATACATATTATCTAATTAAAACAATTTTGGGAAAGATGAAGTTGAAAGACTTTGACTAATTTCAAGACTTATTATGAAGCTACTTTAATGAAGACAATATTATATTACATCAAGATAGACATATAAGAGATGAATGGAGCAGAATACAAAAATAGACCCAAACTTATATGGTCAACTGACTTTAGACAAAGGAACAAAGATAATTAGGTGAAGGAAAAAAAAGATCATTTCAAGTAATGGTGCTGGAACAACTGGATATCCATATGCAAAAAGAACTTCAATCTATACCTCATACCACATAAAAAAATTTTAAAATAATCACCAAACCCAGCCATAAGAAATATAAAATAAAAAACTATAAAACCTAAATATAAAACTGAAAACTATAAAACTTCTAGAAGACATAGTAGAAAAATCTTTATCACCTTGGATTAAGAAAAGATTTCTTAGAAACCACATCAAAATATAATCCATAAAAGAAAGTTGATTAGCTACATTTCATCAAAATTAAGTACTTCTGCCTTTTGAGGGAACATTGTTATGAGAATGAAAAAACAAGGCACAGACTGGGAGGAAATATTGGCAAATCACATATTTAATAAAAGACATATCTAGAATGTATACAGTTTCGAAAATCAGTAACAAGTAAACTGATTTTTTTTCATGAGCGAAAAATTTGGAGACTTCACCAAAAACTAGGCATGTGGAGAGCAAACAAGCACATGATGCTCAGCATCACTAGTCAGTAAGGAAATGCAAATTAAAAGTCACAATCAGATTCCATTACATACCTGTTAGAATGGCTAAAATTAAGATGACTAACCGTACCTAGTAACAGTAAAGATGGCAAGCAACTTTTACTTTCACACACTGCTACTAGTCTAGAATGTAAAATGAGTCAATCTCAAAATAATTATACTGAGTGAAAAAAAAAAAACAGGCAAAAGAAGAATATATACTGTAGGATTTCATTTATATACATCTAGAAAATACAAAATAATTTATAGTGATAAAAAGCAGATCATTGGTTACCTAAGCATGGTGTGGTAGGGAAAGTGGGCAGAAAAGGTGGTAGGGAGATATAACAAAGGGGCACAAGAAAAATTTGGGGAGTAATAGATATGTTCATTACCTCGACTGTGGTGATGATTTAATATGTGCATAAATATGTCAAAACTTAAATTGTATACTTTATATTGTTTAGTTTATTGGAAGCCATTATAATTCAATCAAGCTTTTTTAAAAATTAAACAAAAAGGGTCAGCATAATAAGCATTTTGCTCAATCTGTTGGATTTTGTAATTTGGAAGTGACCTCAATAGAAACAGTTAAAATCAAGACAACCTGGATTGAACAGAATTAGGAAGGTACATGTCATAAGTGTGGCTGAAAAGAAGAGAAAGCTTCTGAAGAAGAATGGAAGGTTAATTTATTTGTTTTATTTTGGAATGTATAGTCCAGAACACATTTTAAGCTGGTAATTGAGGAAACAAGATTCTGAAGAAAATAATGGAATGAGATCAAGAGGCCAAGTAGGCACAATATTCACACCTAGTCACCTACATTTTCTTAATGAAACAGATGTGCTTATCCTCTGACTGGGAAAGATGACAGTGTCTGTGGTCTGGAATAACTGAGAAAGGGACTTGTACAGTGAACTGACCAAAGATAATAAAAAAAAGATCCCTAACAACCTTGCCCTAGCTAAGGTGGCAGATCATAATTACAAAATCTAAGCAGACAGGGAAAAGCAGAAAGAGTATCAATTCATTTCTAGGTCTTTAACAAGTGAGTAGGGCAAGTCAAAGGATGAAAGCACTTGAAGTGATTGATAACAGAATTTAGAAAACTAACCTTGCTTTGATTGTCGATCCCTTGTATAAGACTAGGGTAGAAGAGAAACTAGAAATGACAGGAACAAATCAAGAAACTAGGCTTTCTATAACCCTACGGAGTAGAAAAGGAACTTTCCCTCTCCCATAAATCTTAATGTTTCCAGGTTACCTGTCTACCAACCACCTGAAAGACTAATACAAGTAGAAACAGTATGCTGGTATTCCTTTCCCGACAGCCATAGAATCATGAACTTTAGGCTTCTGAAAAGTATTCAATTCAACTACTGTTATTTCAAGCTTTCTCCCAAGAGGTTTCTTTGTACCAACTCTCAGACCAAGAAGGTCAACTCTAGTATATATTTTCTCCATTCACCATACATCTAAAGAAATTTGGCCTTATGTCTCTCTCCATCTGATTCCTAGGGTGATGGTCCTATTTCCACTGAGCACCTCTACAGTGCAAGGCACTTCACATCCCCATTTCATAGCTAGTGATCCCAAGGCTCAGAGAGGCTTAATGTGTCAGGTAGTTTTTACCTGACAGTATAGCTTCCTTTGAACTACATCCAAGCCACAGGCGGCAGAGGCAACTCAACATTGCTGAATGCAACAACTAACTGCATTGCTACTTCACTTTCTAGGAGTACTCTCAGAAAGACAAAGCTCTCCAAATAAGACAACACCAGACAGACCAAAAGACCTGATTTAAAAATTATTAAAAGTAACATGCTCAATTTTTTTTCAACTTGTCCATTTTAGGAACAAAGTAGAACTGACAACTATAAACCTAATTATTATTCTCAACCACTTTCACTTCATTTATATATTTTTTATAATTTTTTTTATTTTTCAATTACATTGACACAGTATATTATTTTCAGGTGTACAACCTAGTGATTAGACTTTTATATAACTTACGATCGGTTCATTAATATTAACAGGGATTCACAAATAGTGAAAAATATGAAAAGCTATGGAAGATATGGGATCCTAATTACTATTACTAACTGACCTCACTCTTAATCAGAAAAACATTCACTGCACAGAGCCCGGACGTGTCTCAGCTGAATGGTACCGTACATAGGTCCCTGTGGAGGCTGGGTTGACAAATAAGTTATCGGGGGGAAATCAATACCTATGGAAGAAAGAGGGCCACAATAGGCTGGGGTAGAAGGAGAAGACAACAAACTGCAGTCAGGCCCAAAAAAGCTTTACCCTCGCCAGACGTCTGAGGCTTCCACCAGAATTGGCCTTAGGTGGAGTCGTGGGTATTAGACAAAAATACTGCGCCTTTATGTTCCTGCCACAGCCAGTCTTTGAATGTGAGCAGCCCTGGGAAGGGCATGTCCTTAAGCAAGGAGGCTGCCCACAGCTGAGGCAATCCCTGAAGGAGCTGACAGTTGGAAGCCCTGTGTTCTCCCATCAGCCAGAGTTCTTGGAAGGTGCACTGGAGGGTGCATCTCAATGACCACAATAAGTCTTTTTTGCTTTTAAACAAAAGGGAAGAGACCTGACTTGCCCACAGCGACATACCTAGATAACAGCTGAGAATCACAATCCATTTCTCCTTCAGACTAATCTAAACTATGTTCTGAGGTCAATGCTTTTTAGAGGGAAATGCCAGTGTTTAGCAAACAGACTATACAAGCAAGGGCTGTAAACATCGAAGGATACAAAGTAACTAAAATGTTAGGAGTCCTAAACCCCCTCCTTAGTTGCTCTGAAAGAAACCATCTGCCAAATGGTTTAGAAATGTTAAAAATGACAGCAAATTCCACAAGCATAAAAACAATCTAAATGTTATTTTATTACTTTCTGATTCTAAACTGATAACCTCTCTTATAACAGCCTTAGGATGCTGGTACAATCAAAATGCCAGCAGAAAATAATAAATTGCTTTAGAGAGAGGGGAAAAAAACATCTGAAACTAAAACAGCTGTAATAACAACAAATTGCCACAAGGAAATAGTGTGTTCTAATTTTTAATTTTGCTTTTCAAGCACAAAGGAATACAACACTAATAATTTTTAAAAAGTGAAAAACTTAGACAAATTTATAAAGGTAAATACAAAAAGAGTTGTTAATAATTCTGAGGACTGCCAAGGTGGTTTCTAATCATTAATTTTAAAAAGTTAAATTTGAAGTTTTAAAAATGATCTGTAGTACCCCAAAATGTAACTGAATATGATGTGGCAAACAGGGCTTTACTCCAAGTTAGAGGTAGGGAGGCAGAGCAAGGGGAGAGTCAGAGGGCAGTACCAAGGGAGAGGCTCAATTTTTTATCACCATGGCTTTTGCAGACCTCGCATTCTCAGAAATATTCCTAAAATGATTTCTTTCTATCTTTTCAAAAGAGTTAACCTCTAACATGGACTCAGAAGTCAGACTGTTGGGCTAAAACTGTGCCTCAAATATTTCCCAGCTGTGTGATCGTTATATGGTGCTTCATTTCTCTGTGTAGGTTCTCTCATCTGAAAAATGGATATGATAACAATACAACATCATGGCTACAGTTTTAAAAATCCTTATTAAAGTTCTTAGCGTAGAGTTTGGCACTGTTAAATATTATCCCTATTATTGCCATTATCATTATTATTGCTATTATTAATCCAAATGACATGCAGATTATTTGTACCTAGACAGGATTACCAAGACATTCTTTAGAAACTAACATACACCCAAAGAAAAACTGGAATGACCCCCTAAAACGCCTTAAGAAAGAGCATGGCACTTCTCTTCAGAATGTGGAAGACACAGCCAAGAGTCCTAAGGGACCTGTTAACATTCAGTGTGAACACGGCACCTATTTTATGTAATACATATCCCCTCACCCTTATAGTTCATAAAATGGACCTGGGTTTGGGTCACTTTCCTACCCTGCTAAATAGCTACCCTGCTAAACAGCTATCTTAGTAGATGGTACAAACATGCAGACACACCCGGGAACAAGCTCATACATTCCCTCTAGCAAGTGTATTGCTTCCTCAGCAATACACCTGGCAAAGATGCACCAGGGCTACATAGATGTGTGGCTAACGCATCTTTATGGATTTTCAGGGTGTTTGGCTACTGTGCAGATGGTGTTAAAAATGATCTCATGGCTGGAAAGAAAGAAAAATAAGAAGATTTTTTTCACAGATAGGCTTTAGTGCATATTAACAACATATATTTTTCAAGCAGGTAGGTTTTTACCTTAATGCCATTCTATAATTCTGTTGATTCAGTCTTATAAACAAAAAAATAAATTTGAAGATTTATAAGACAGCAACTCTGATCTGTAATGAAATGTGAAACCTAAAAGTCTAGGCCAGTAGTATTTTAAAAATAAAGCAAACATTTGCCTGAAGTAGAGAAGCTACAATTTCACTGCTGTTTCAAGAGTTAAGATTCTTAATTCTTGGCCATGGGCATGATGGGTATCATACCTGGAAACTTTCACCTCAACACACAGTTTTCAAAGCTATTTAAATATAAATATTAAAAATAATAACACAAAGAAAAGTCAAGGACCTCATTCAGAAAAATGAATATTCCTGAGGACCATGGGAACATTTTTTATAATCACTACAGGGTCTAGCACGTTGTACCCTTTTTAAAATATTTGCTGGTGCTCGGAGAGAATGTTAAGGCCACCATCAACACCAATTTGACTGCTGTGCCATAGTCTGATACAAAATTCCATCTCATTTCATTAGACAAAATTAAGACAAATCAGTCGTAACTATCATTCTTTGATAGTATTACTGTTTCTTCATGTGCTTCCTGCTTTTATTGTCTTGTCATAATTTTCCTTCCCTCCCTTATTCCTTCATTTTTTTCACATTTACACATTTAACATTTTCTTTTTACAAGGCATCTTTCCCATGTTATCTCATTTTATGCTCATGAAAAACAAGTATTATTACTCTGACTTTTAAAAGTTAGAAAACTGAGGCCTAAAGCACTAAATGACCTGTTCAATATTTCAGAGTAAGTGAATGAAAGAGAACTTTAATTTTTCTGATTCCACACTACTGTATCCCAGTGGTCATGAGGTTTTCCTATTAACTATTTTTCTTCCTTTCTTCTCTTCTTTCTTCATTCCTTAAGACTACACGGCTTTATGCTTGTTCTCCATGACCAGTGTCAGCTCCTTTCCTGGAGCCCATTCCAAGGTGCCTCTCCTCTGTGCTCCTGCAGCATGCACTGTTTCCCTGTGAGAGGATTTAAGATTCATAGCTCCTTGAAGGCAGGGATTATGTCTAGTTTACTCAGTATTGTGATGCTCGCAATGTGGTAAAAATCCAGTGGTGCTTCCTGCTCGGAAAAGTATAAATCCATTCCCCAAAGAGAGATTAGATGATCACAACAAGGCACCTTCCCCAGGATTCAGCGTGAGCTCCAGGAAAGGGTCCTGATTCAAGGACAGCTGAGACAGAACTAGAAGATAAGTAAGAATTAGCTAAGTGAAGGACCTGGTGGTACTAAACAGGGGTGTAGTGGGGCAGGAGGGAGTTTGAAAAATAACAAAGAAGGAAAAACAGAAATACTAGTCATTAGAGAAAGCAGGCTACCTATCTATTCAGAATCAATCAGTTATTTAACTATGAGGCAGTTTCTAAACCTCATAAACAAGTCATTTGATGATAGAAATGTGTAGCAAGACATAAACAAGGAGAGCTCTAATAATTCTCTCCACAGATTGACAACAGAAAAATTTAGATTAAGTATGAATCCTTTTGCAAAACTACTGAAGAGAGACTACTATCTCCCTAAAATACAAAAATCCCTTCTACCATAACCTGTCACAAAAATGGCTTGAACAACACAATCCATCTCCCTGCATTCTAGTGTTAAATAGATTATATTACTGCTAACAATAACATAATTTCTTTCTTAGAGAAATTATTAAAGAGAAGCCGGCTATAATAGGATTTTCACAACAGTAATCTCTATCTGAAACCTGTTTCACTATTACGCTATACCATTTTAATATGAAATATTTCAAACAGACAAATAGAAATTATCAAATCTCCATGTACCCATTATTCAGTTTTATCAAATCATAACATTTTTTCCATATTTAACTTCATATCTTTTTTATTTTAATAAAACACTATGAACACACTTGAAGCCTGGTTTATACCTCTTTCCTAATACCATTTTCCACTTCCTGGAAAAAGGCACTAGCATGAAGCTGATAAATGCTTTTTTAAAATGTATGCATATAAAGAATATATAGGATTATTTAGTGGCTTCTTAAATATTACATAGACTTGACAATATGGAAGTCTAGACATTCTAACAAACCCTGATAAAATAGGACATCCATCAAAAGCTTACTAAATTATAACAAGAATCCTTTTAAATACATATTTGAGTTTCCACGTAGGTAGGGGAAATCTGGAGGTAGGAAAAATAGAAGTGAATCAAGAGTTATATGTGAGCCCTCAAGTTCTAGCTGCGGGAGATGGTAACTGAGACTCCTACATAGAACCAGGACTTTCTACTACATCTAGTTTTCTATATCTTTGTCAACACTTATAAATGTTAGATTTTACAAAGTATTTTCATATATGGAAAATGACAAAGGATAGATCATGGTGGCTTTCATTTGCTTTCCCCTAATTACTACTAAGGGCAATCATCTCTTCATGTACCCATTCTAGCTACATTATTTGTCACCTTCATGCTCACATATTTCTCTTAGGTCGATTTTCATTTGTTTCTTTGGCGTTATTTATATATGTTAAATGCTTATTTGACATATTACTACACTCCTATTAGAATAGCTAAAATTAAAATGACTAACTATATCAAGTGTTGTTGAAAATGTAGATAAAGCAACTAGAACTGTCATACACACCTAGAAGCAATGCAAAATTCCACAACCACTTCAGAAAATAGTTTAGCAGCTTCTCGGAAAGTTAAAATACACCTACCATATGATCCAACAATTTCACCCCTAGGTATTTACTGAAGAGAAATGAAAGCATATATCCATACAAAGACTTGTACGTAAATGTAACTAGAAGCTTTATTTGTATTAGCAAAAGACTGGAAATAGTCCAAATATCTGTCAATGGGTGGATGGATAAACTATGGAATGGAACGCTTAGCAATAAAAAGGAATGAGCTATTGGTATACAGTACCCCATGGATGGATCTCCAAATAATTAGGCTAAGTAAAATAAGCTAAGCCAAAAAAAAAAAAACAAAAACAAAAACAAAAAACAAAGTAAACATTATAGATTTCCATTTATATAAATCTTAAAAGTGCGAACTAATCAATAGTGACAGAAAGTAGTTCACTGGTGGCCTGGGGTAAGGAAATGTAAGGAAGGGCAAAAAGAAGAGATTACTGAGGGACAGCAGGAAACTATTGGGGGTGATGAACATGTTTATTATCTTGATTCTGCTAGTGGTTTCAAAGGTGTATACATGTGCCAAAATTTATAAAATTGTGTAAATACATTTAGTTTACTGTATGTCAATTTAGCAGATGGTAAATTTAAATATAAAGTTTATTTTATGTCAGTTATACCTCAATAAAATTGTTCTTTAAAAAGCACACTAGAATAAGAGAATAAAAGAGAATCTTAACCATGCTAGACTTCTGTCTTCTAAATATTTTTTAAACGTAGGTCATAATTAAAGAAAATCTCCCAACCTCATTACAGCTTTATAAAAACAAACAAAACATTAGCTCAAGGAAGTTAGAAATAGTTGGAGGGGGATGAATTACAAACAAAAATTTTCTTGGGAGAAATAATCCAAGAGTAAATGACTAAAGTAAGAGTCCACCTCTTAAAAGTATTGTTATTCCTCCAGGAAATTCACTGTTAATGTTTTTGTTGTCCACTGTAGTAATCAGTACATAAATATGTAAAATTTTCTACTGGGCCCACTCACATGGTTAAGAATCTTGCCCCATATGGGTGGACCTAGAGGGTATTATGCTAAGTAAAATAAGTCAGACAGAGAAAGACAAATACCATATGATTTCATTTATATGTGGAATCTAAAAAACAAAATAAATGAACAAGCAAAACAGAAACAAACTCACAGACACAGAAAACAAACTAATGGTTGCCAAGTGGGAGGGGGCTTGGGAGGCTAGGTAAAAATAATGAAGGGATTAAGAAGTACAAATTGGCAGTTAAAAAATAGTCACAGATATTTAAAGCACAGCACAGGGAATATAGTCAATGATATTATAATAGCTACGTATGGTGTCAAGGAGGACCAGACATATTGCGGGGATCATTTAGTAAGCTATATACATGTCTAACCACTATGCTGTATACCTGAAACTAATATAATATTGTATGTCAAGAGTAATTTTTTAGGAAGGAAGGAATGAAAGAAGGAAGTAAGGGAGGGAGGGAGATGGAGATGGAGAGGGAGAGGGAGAGGGAGAGGGAGAGGGAGAGGGAGAGGGAGAGAGAGAGGGAGAGAGAAAGAAAGAAAGAGAGAAAGAGAGAGAGAGAGAGAGAGAGAGAGAGAGAGAGAGAGAGAGAGAAAGAGAGAAAGAAAGAAAGAATCTTGCCCTATTGATCATGTCTGACTTAATATAGTTATACAATAACACTAATCAGTCTGTACACTTTCTCCCCATTGGTGACTCTGATCTTAATCCATTATCATTCTTTTCATAGGATATCATCATTTCCTTCCCTAGCTAATTTCATTTTCATATCTTTCTGTTCATACCTCACTAAGGACCCAAAACATTAAGCTACAACTTAGACTAAAAAATTTAGATACAACTATCCTTAATGATTTCAGGAATATGATAATTATGGAATATTTAACCCCCGAAGACAAAGGCATTTGAGTACCTACCATCTCCAAAAAGATGTGTCACAAGCCTGGTAAGTGTCTGCTTAAGGTCAAACTCTACGAGCTTCATGGCCTCCATGGTATGTGTCTCTTGTTTATGGGTAGAACGAGAACTCTGTTCAAAGAGCTGCAGGCTTTCTCCATCCTTTATGTCAGCAAATAACTGTAAACCAAGAGGAATAATATAAATAAACAAAAATAGTATCCTTGCCAGTCTATATTTAAAAATATAATGTAGGAATCAAATCCACTAAGTCTTTTTTTTTTTTTTTTTTAGGTGAGGCAACCCTTGGTTGACCTCACAGATGGCAAAGACCTTGTCAGCTTACAATCTCTTATTTTTTATTTTTTAAACCTACAGCACCTGGTGTTCCTTGGTGGTCTCCCATCCAAGTACAACCAGGCCTGACCCTGCTTAGCTTCCAAGATTAGACGGGATCAAGCTTATTTAAAGTAGCATGGCCGTAGACTTCCATTAAGTCTTATAATAGCCAATGAACATACTGAAATTAACATTCATTTACTACCAACTTTGTTATGAAGAGTGATTAGGGAATTAAAAGACACTTCTGTTCTTTGCTTATCTCTCTGTTTTACTTTTGTGTTAACTTATAGTCATTGCCTCATAAGAGACATTATCCTCAATGTTAGTGAATATACCAGTGAATCAGGCTTTCAGATTCTAAAATTGTATCCCTGACCAGACCAGTGTCCTTAGAGCATGTCCTGAGACTAAACAGAAAGAAGAGTCCAGGAATTAAATCCTGTAAAGTCCATGAAGGCAGGAAGTATGCTGGATTTTGCTATTCTCATCTTTCCAAAGCCCAGTACAGGGCCTGAAGTATATTACTGCCACTTGCTATCCAGGTAAACTCTAATAAGTGATATATAGCAGCTAAGTCTCAGATAATGCTTTGTAAAATAGAAATAGTAATACTAAATTAGATACTTCATAATAATTAAATAAGATAATGGGTGAAAAGCATAGAGTACTTGGTACATTGCAATGGCTAAATAAAGTTTCCTTATTATCATAATCATAATTCATCACAACTATTATTATTCATAAGCTGCTTTACCATCAAAATAGTGTCCCCATCTTTAACAACAAAGCCGATCTTTACCTGCTAGGAGATTGACTCAAGAAGGAGAACTGAGCAATTGAATCTACCATTCTTTCCACCTGATGTCTCATGAAATTAAAAATTTTTTTAATGTTTTTAAAAAGAATAAATTAACTACTGTTTTTAATAACATTAGGCTGAATAATTAGATCCAAACCTCTTGATAAATCTACTAAAACTACAAAAATTCTTTAAAGCATTGAAGAAGTAACACAATAGAGAGAAAGCACAAAGCCAGAAAAAAGTCCAGCACAAGGCAAGAGAAAAATGAGAATATTTTCCTATCCAATGTATCAACTGAAAACCTGAACATTGGTTGTGACAGCTTACCACAGCAAGTGAGACTGAAGTAAAAGTCCATAGTGTCTGTGTCGGATAAACAGCCTTAAATGACTTATCCTCATGATAAGAATGAATACAAAAGTAAACTACTTCTTGTATGGACTTTTAGTCGCGTGACATATTAGCTGGGCACACAGAGAGAACCTCAGGCTGTGAAAATAAACAAAGGCAATTCCAGAATAGTAGTTCTTTTAAGTGTCCAACAAAATCAAACATGTCATAATTCTGGGAGTCCACTGCAGGTTTCCATTATTCATTATGGCCAATCTAGTTGAGTAGATTTAGCAGGTCAATCAGAAGCACTGGCATGTCCATGTAAGTACAGAAAACATATCAAAAATATTAGGGGTGGATAAGGATGGTTGAAGAAACAAATCCAAAACATACTGATGTTTCCCAAAGAGCAGCATACATTCTATTAATAAGATTTAGAGAGATATGGAGAGAAATATTTTATTTTAATAGTTTAATAGTTTCATATTAATTTAATCATATACGAGACAAATATCCTATACCAAATCCTTAACTTACCACACAGTATAGCTTAGAACAATGCTAAGTTAAAGAAGTCAAGACTATTTTTTAAAAACTATGAAGATCTAATAGTATATACAATACATAAGTATATCTGAAAAATATCTGTAACATATACTAAAGACTGGAATTTAAAAAACTCTGAAAGAAGGAAAAGTGGTAATTCATTATGCCATCAGCACATACAACAAAGAAGAACAAGACCATGAAAACAAGTAAGCTATTATTTCTAGAGAAAATATAATATTAGAGCTGGAAGGGACTTTAGAGATCAGCTAAGCCAAACCCAAATGAGGAAATGAAATCCAGAGAGATGAAGCTCCAGAAAGGATAAGATCACTTAGCCACTTAGTCACCAAGCTAAGACTAAAACCCTCAGCCCACCTTTGATTCCAGGGGCCATTAAGTGGCTGCCTCTCACTTAGTATGCTTGAGACACATCTACTGTTGATGAAATTAAATTAGATGTCCATTAACTGCATACACTAGCCTGTGTCTTTTGTTTTTCCACTAGGATTTCTTCTATTTCTCTGACATTTTCTTAAGTGTCCGTGCACAAAACCAAAGGACGTGGAACACAAATTCCACCCTCTACCACAACTGCTTACAGAAGCTAGGGCAAGTAGTTCACAGATGAGAAAAAGCAGGTATAAAAAATTAATTCTAACCAGGCTTAAAAATAAAAGTGGATTGCAAAAACCAATTAAATTAAAAATTTTTAATATCAAAAGTATTTTTTAAATGGCCCAGATTTTAAACATACATTTTAAAAAGCAAATAAGTAGCCAACTGTAAACAGAGCTTGTATAGCAAAATTTCAAGGAGTCAATTAGGACTTCCCAGAGCAGTCATTTTCCTATTCAGCCATTTAAAAATATCCACTGGTCACTGGTTTAATCTACTGAATCTGCCTTAAGTATTAATGCTAAACTCTCTACCACTCTGCCTCTCTCCGAGTTCCTGTGACAGATAAAATGACTCTATAAAAAACAGCATGACTCTATAACAAACAGCTGCTGTTGTCCCTGCTTGCACTACTATTGGCTAACAGTTATTGACCACTTACTATACTTGCTACCTTACTTTGTTTACAATATGGTTTCATTTAATCCTCACAATCTTTATTATTTCCCCATTTCTCATATAAGAAACCTGAGGTTTAGAGAAGTTAAATAACTTGATACTATCACATACAAGTTCTGGAGCCTAAATTCAAAACAAAATCTGACTCACAGCCATTTCTTCAAGGCTCCAATAAGAGCATATACATTATCATCTTTTTGGCTTCAGTGTAAAAAGGATCTTTAAAGTCAGATAAATGAGATTAAGAATTGAATATAAAACATGAAGAGAGATGTGCTACAGTAGTTTCACACACTGATATTGCTTTAGGCACCCTATTTAAAAGTGATGGTTTCTCATAATTAAATAATTATTGAACAAGGTAAATAAATCCTTCAAAAATGATCATTAAGATTTGCCTTTCAAATGTGTTAATATGTGCAACTGCATCAATGTGAACGGTTGAGGAGGATTGCTTTGAGACCGAATGTGAGCTACAACAATGTTGTGCATCAGTAACAGGAAGGCATTGTTTAGTAGAGGCCACACAGACTTCCAAAGGCAATATCAGTGTAAGGAGGCTGATATTTCTGTCGTGCCCACTGTGACACCAGAACTTGATGGAGGTTATCTCTGTCCTTTCATTCTGAATTAAAGGGGAGAAGAGAATCAAGGGAACACAGCAGTAGAAATGTGGAAAAGAAATGCTTAAAAGGTGAAGAAACAAATAATACCCAGACATTTGAAAAAGCAGAAGAAACATTACACAAACCCAAAAGTGTTTCAGAAGAAACCCTCCAGAGAGGAAAGACATGGGAGTGTGATATTGTTTTTCTTTTTATAAAACTTTAAAAGATGACATGGTATTGAGAATAATCAAAATAAAACCTTAATTCAAGCAGTCCCTGTGGTGGCTGGGGGCTCATAAAAGGCAAGGTCCTTCAAGGATACCCAACAAGAATGTTTTAAACATGTGAGATGCACAGGATCATATGTTCATTACATTTTAACTTAATCTTAATGCTAATGCAATAATTCTACCTTCTAGCCTGAGGTATCTGAGCCTGGGCAATAGGTTTGAGGGCTAGCCAAATCTCAGAGTGAAAGAAAAATTTACGCTTAAGAAACTGTGGTAGCATCATCAAGACAATATTTAGAAAAGTAAATCAGAAACAGATATACTACTTTCAAATTACCAAGCATTTCTTCATTATAATATTAAAACAAATATGATAAGGTCCCTTCAACATTTGAAAATTTCATCAGTTCATAAGCCAATTAGCCATAACTATATCACCAATTTAGTTAATTTTAGGTTCAGAAGTCAATCTTTGCCTGAGGTAATAGACCAAAAGTCTAAAACCCTGTGGGACAGACCAAAACAGCATAATTACTCTGAAAAATATCAAATACAAGTACAAGAAACATGAGTAGTGAAGAGACAATCCAAGATAACATTAATGGAAAAATATTGCTGGGTGACATGGCCAAACAAAATAGTTTAAGTAGACAGATTGATTACAAGAAAGAAATGAGATCATAACTATGAATTCAGGCTGTGCAAACTAGTATTTTATTTTAATAAAGAAGAGGGGGGAAGTGGAAGGAGCAGGGGAAGGAGAAAAAAGGAGAAAGAGGAAGAGAAGGAGGAGCTTTAAAATCTCAATAACAGAACCCAAATGACATTTTGGTTTTGTGGGGTTCATCCTAGATTGAAGTTATGCCTACATTTATAAACATTTCCTCAAATTGATATCTTTAAATGTTTAATTTAGCTGTATGACTCTATGAGAAAGGATCTGACTTAAAAGATTACCAGTTTAATTAGAAAGGGAAAATTTTTTTTAAAAATAGTCTCTGAGCAACAAGAGAATTCTTTGGCAGCTGGGAGTGTGGGTTGGGAGGGGACATCGTGGGGGGACAATAACAGAGCTGGGAAGTGAAAATCCAAAGGTTCCCATAGAATACAAGATAGTTGTTAAACAGGTTCTTTTTTTAAGGATTTTTGAAATTTCCTGACACTGCAAAGAGGGGCAAGATAACAAAAGGGGATTTGGAGAAAAGAGACAGGGTCATTTAAAATTTTTTCAGAATATTTCACTGCAGATTATACGATACAAATGTTCTCTTCAACAGATTCCACATCACTCATTAATGACTGGACTCACAGTAAACAAGAGGTCCCTAGTTCTGTATTCTACTGAGTGGGTGCACTAGTGAGCACAAACATATTAACCAGAAGAGACTTAATTCCAAACCGTATAGCTCAAAAAAAATGACAGGCCAGTATAAAGTCAGTGATGGAGTATGATCTCTTCACCAAACACCACTCTTCATTATTTATTCTTCATGAACCCATTTTTAAAAGATTTTTGTCTAATAAGCTGTATTTACCAAATAATAATTTTTAAATTAAAGACACATATAATTGACACCAGGGTCACATTGATTTGATAAAATTCAAATTAATATTTCTTTTTCTCTGTAGCCTTTTCCCCCTCAATTATATGATTTCTCAAAGGGATACGAAGCAGAGTTTAGGATAAGACAATCCCAAAAAACAGTAAGGGAGACTGTTCAAATTATTGATTCAATTCATGTTTCTGAATTACCAGTACACAAGTACTCCTCTCGCCGTCAAAAATAACTGAAAAGAGCACAGCAAGAAGGTTTGGAATACAGATAAAAATAAATATAGGTAATAATAAAATTGGTTTACTAATTGTGACAAATGTGCCAGAGTAGTATGAGATGTCAGTAATAGGGGAAACTGGGTGTGGGGTACACAGGAACTCTCTGTACTGTCTTTGCAATCTTTCCATAAACCTAGAATGATTCTAAAATATAAAGTTTATTAAGAAATTGAATACAGGTACCATATACTCCTCTGATTGAGGTCAGCATGCTCAAGAGAGACTAAAGTCCAAACAGCAACATTTCAAATTCCTATTGTGAAAGAAGACAGGCTACCATGATTTTTAAGCCACTTAGGAGCAACATGAAAGGGCTCTGTGAACAAGTGTCACCTCAAGAGTAAAGACCATCATCACAGTGCCTTGAACACAGCAGATGCTTCACACATTTCTTCTTAATTATTTCATTAATTTAGAACTATCTCTCTAAGCCTGTGCTGAGTCAAGACCAAATCTCGTATTAGCTATTCTCTCCAGTTAACTTCAGAGACCAATCATGTATCTCACTCTTGAAAACATCTATCCCACCTACACTATTTTCACTAGAGGGAAAAAAAAAATGGTTTTATCTTCTTCCAAGAAAAGTCATCAGATAAGAAATGCCCCCAACTTCTAGTCTTCCATTACCATACATTAATGTATTTACCTTTACAGTCATGTTTAATTCTTCATGCCCACTTAATTTGCGGGAGGGGGAAAAGGGGAAGTGTACCTTCTTCCTGTTGGGCTCTAGGCATTACTAACCTCTCTCCAGTAAACTGAATACACCCAATCTCATCACTTTCTATCTCTTCAAAGTTCTTAGAAATCATCTCATGTCTCCTATACATTTAATCTCTCTTATGGCTTTCTCCTCAGTAAACATATTCAATTCTTCCCTTTAAAGGAATAGTCAAAACTCTCACTGATCCCATTTCCTCACAGGACTACCCTCTCTCCTCTTCATAATCAAGTTAGTCACTCTTTCTTGGTTACCTTCACAGCTTCCCTTTCCTTGCTTTCATGTCGCTAAATATTTGTATTCCACAGGCATTTTTAGTTTTGGACACTTCTAACTATGCTTACTCTCCCCTAGATGAAAGCAGCCAAACTCATAGCCGCAACTACCATCTGTATGCCAATGGATTGGAAATCTCCATATCCATCCTAGACAACTGTACCAGGGCCCAGACACATATATGCACCTGCTTACTGGACATCTCCATTTGCAAATCTCTCACCTAAATATATCCCAAACTCAACTACCTTTCCTGACCCCTATCCCAGAAAACAGTCCTCCTCTTGGCATCCATAACCCTGAAAATGGTACTAAGAAAGCAACCCAGTTAATAAAATCAGACAAAACAACTGACCAAACTTCCAAAATATTCAGAAACCTTTGGCAATATCTTTGGGGAGTGGAAGGAGGCAGAAATCACTGATGACAATCCATTGACACTGGTGCTCAGAGCGGCCGGGGCCTGCCAGGAAAGCAGCTGTGTGGAGTCACATGGACACCAATTTGCTGTTCTGAATATATTCCTGACCCTGACTTCTTGCGAACATGTGTTTTTGTCGCTAAGCAAAGAACGAAATAGCCTCTGTGATATATTCGACTTGAGATTTCTCTCATGGAGGCTTAATGAGGGGAGGTGTGGAAAGACTAAGTTGTCCAGCAGGGACTTGTTTGAGTCTGCAGATGAAAGTTTGGGGGTTTCTCTATGAAAACTATGAGACTGAAACCATCAGAATGTGTCCATTTGAACCTTGAGCTTCCTGTCTTGTATAGGAGACTTGACAGCCAATATTTTGTTCCATTGCCTGGCAAAAGTTGCCTTTCAACCGCCAATGTATTTTTGTAGTGTCTTTCACCACAGAACATTGACTGTTTCAAAGCTCTTTCCATTATTTCACTGGCACAAAGTCTCATGTTGAGAAGAGGAAATAAAACAAGCAGCAGGGAGAAAATGAAGTCTGCTTTTGCAGTGCAAAACTTTAATGCATTCCCTCCCCTCTGCTAATCTCTGTAACTTGATTAATTGGCATGTGGTATGTTGCAGAAAATCCAGGGAATGACAAAACTGATTCAATATCAATTAGCTAAAACAGGAACGGACTTTCCACAGAGACCTTAGGACAGAGCTGTATTTAATTTGGCCCTTTTAAACACAAGCTCCTCAAATGATGAACAGTAGAAGATCCCACTTAGGACACAGTTGTTTAAAGAAATTAGAGACTGTGGAAATTAGCAGCTGAAATCCACTTGGATGAGTCTACTATCCCTTTAATAATGTCTGTCTATTCATTTCACTAAGACATCCCAATCCTTCCTCCAAAGTGATCTGAATACTTACTATTTGCTGAAATGCTTTAGTTGGATTTAAATAACATAATTGAATTTGCTTGTTGCATTCAGGGGAAATGAAGGCTTGGGAATTCCTATGGTAAGATATGTGAACGTGCTTATTTTTAGAAGCGATTCTTACTTATTTCTCTGTCTGTGAACCAAGAATTAAGAAGCAGTGGGCCTGCCAAATATATGAGGCTGTATTCGTCAGATTTATAGGGTTTATCTGTCATTCTCCAGGTGACTGGCTTATCCCTGGGGCTCAGAGGTGATTTCCTTAGTGACTAGTTTTGGTTGAATTGAACAGGATATAGAATTGCTTTTGTACCATGTGTTACTTGAAACCTCATCCTAAATAGTATTGCTGTAAAATAAGTTCCTAAGTGCTATTCCTTTCGTTTACAGCCTAGTGAGAGAGATAAACTAGAAACGCAACACAACATAGACAGCACCGTAAGAGAAATACGGTAGAGAAGGAGGAAATCTTTGTCCCTGGGGTAATAACTGAAGGCTTACCAAAGACCCTTAAAGAGAAATTTGACATTATTCAGGCAGAGACAAGGTGCTGTCTTCCAGATAGTTGGGGTAGCAGATTTGAAGGCATGAAGATACAAAAGAATGTGAAGAGTTCCTGCAATTTATACTGCAGAGTGGTTGGAGCAGGGGGAAGTGCTAGGAAATGAAGTTAGGGAGAGAGGTGTAAACTGCTTCATGAAGGGCTAGCCTTACAGAATATGAACTTTAGTTTAGAAAGAATGAGAAGTCTAATAATTTTTAAGCATAAGAATGATACAGTCAGATTGGCATTTTAAAATTGGCATTTGCAGAGTAGCTGTGGAATGCAGCAGTGTAGGGTAAGCATGGAGATGGTGAGACCAGAAGATTACTAACAATGATCTAAGAGAGAACCAATGCAGGCCAAGACAAAGAAATGGCAAGGATGACAACCCACGTGACACCACACGGCTATTTCCCTGGCAGGCCCAGGCCACACTCAGCACCAATGTCTGTGGAGTATCATCAGAGATTTCTGCCTCCTTCCACTCCCCAAAGATATTGCCAAAGGCTTCTCGGTATTTCAGAAATTTGTTTTGCCTGATTTTATTAACTCTGACATAACATGACAAGTATCTTTTCAGCACTTTTCTTCTCTTGGGGTATTCCTAGGGGTATCAATGGGAGAAGGAAGTAGATTAATATTCTGCCAACCTCTAGCCTATAAAGAGAAAACATCAGAAACTTCAATCTTATCAAAGCAAGGAAGTTACATGAAGCTGTACACAAAATAACATGAGAGAGTCAACGTCTGGATGTGTTGAGGCAAAAAGCAACAATGGTGACAATAAAAAGCACCCCATCCTGGTATGAACTGGTTCTCATGACAACATCATTTAAAGGAAGATAAAACTTAATCCATTCTGCTGTCGAATTTAACACTGTGATCTCTAGTAATCCTCTTCCTAGGCCATAATGACTGATAAAACAGAGAAATAGATTGCATTTCTTTCTGCAGGTGACTAAACAGCTCATTCATAGAGCCAATGGGTGAAATAAACAGGACTGAGACCCATCTAAATTCTATCACCTACTCTAAAGGAAGATGACAGAAGACACGTTAACTAATCAACAGAAAAGATAGCAGTGGATTAAAAAAAAAGAAAATCAGACCTAAAAAGTAAGACCACAAAATATCTGATTCACGTTGATGATATACCTCACAGGAATAAGGCAGACATCTATTTAAGATTAATATAAAAGTATGTGTAGGGGAATTAACATATTTGCTGAGTATCTCCCACTCAAAAGGTATCATACTAGGTTCTTTAACCACAACTCAGCAGTTGTCCTTGTTTTAATTAAGGAAAGTAAGGCTCAGAGTGGTTAAATAACTTATCAAATGTCCCCAGAGAGTGAGATGCAGAGCCAGGATTTGACTCCCCTTTCACCAGCTCAAAAGCTGGTGTTATTTCCGGAATAACAAGCACTGCTACTGAAAACATCCTCCATATGATACCAAGGCCCACAGATAGGCTCCAAAAGCTAATAACCAAAAGTTCAAATCTTTTGTTCAATTCTGAAGGGCCAAAAGAAAAAAAAAAAAAGAATAATTCCTTACTTTAACACTTTTATGTACAAATAAAGGCTATCTGCTAGTAATTAACTATGTGATTTACTAGGAATTTCTAAAATGTGGCATCCATTGAAAAAAATTAAGGGTTATTAGAATTGACCAGGGACTCTCAGTGTTTCACTAGAAAGTCTGGCTGCCCAAGAATGCTGTGATGGTTAATTTTACGTGTCCACTTGACTGAACCATGGGGTGCCCAGGTATTTGGTTAAACATTATTTCTGGATGTGTCTCTGAGAGTGTTCCTGGATGAGACTGACATTTGAATCAGTAGACTGAGTAAGACAGATGGCCCTCCCCGGTGTGAGTGGGCCTCATCCAAACTAGTGCAGGCCTGAATAGAAAAAAAAAGGCTGAGTAAGAAGGAATCTTTTTCTTCTCTGCCTTTTAGCTATTATTTTAGGCTTTATTTTGTATTTTATATTATATTTTATATTTTTTTTATTTTTATTTCCCTCAAGCAGGGAAACCAGTCTTCTGCTCAGATTTGGATTCCTATAGGAACTAACACCATTGGCTCACCTGCATTTCAGGTCTATACCATTGGCTCCTCTTGGTCTGAACTTCTCAGTTTCCATAAACGTACCTTGCTTTATTTTAATAAATATCTTTACATAAATCACATATTTGTGTACACACACACATACACGCACAAATGCACCCTATTTGTTCTGTTTCTAGAGAATCCTGATGAATACAAACAGTAAACACCAAGAAGCTCCTATAGCCCTGAAACACATCTGAAAAGTTGGAATGGCCACGATTCACAAGAAGAAAACTATCAGTAGATCTTCAGTAGATCTTCAGTGGTATTCTAGGTTGGTTGTAGATTTCAAATGCTGGTGGAGCCTTTTAACAATAAATCAATATTAGTTGTACATTATGAATTTGTGTGGATTACTTGATAAACGTTATATAGTATATGTTGATGCACAATAGAATCAACATTTAACAACTAGATTCTAAAACTGTATTTAAGACACTACATTTCAAGTAAGAATCATTTATACCACCAGAATCAAAGCAGATGTTCACATATTCTACATGGTCCTGCAGCCAATTTCCCTGAGAAATAACACATCAGTGGTATCGCAGCGTTCTTTTTGCACTAAAAAGTGGAAGAGTTGGGGCAACTGAACTGACAAGTCTTTTACCTTATCTAAGAGTCCATGTCCTAAAAATATGACCCTGGAGAAGGTAAAGCAAATTCTCACTGAAACAGTCTCTCATTCCCAGTTCTTATGGTGAGAAAGTTATTTTTTCCATTTGTCTGAAGTCATTTACTTCACTTTATGTTGTGACTTAAGCCTGGATCATAAACTTTAACTAATACATACAACAAATTATCTAAACCACAACTCACAATAGGCCTCCAAGAGTCCTGTTATGGCTGTATGTTAAAATCTGCTCCCTAAAAGATCCATGCTACCAACTCTGTACCTGAGTCTATGTCCAGGTAGCTCAGTGACTTATGAAATTTCTAACCATAGAACTATTATTTCTGTTTCTTTGATCTGAATGGTCACTACTCAAGAGTGTTCTCTGCCCTAGGACAGAGACTTAGGCAGAAACTGTTCCCTTGGCTTCCCCTAGATACATTTAATTCAGCCTCCTGTTCCTACTGAGCTTCTGACTTTTAACTCTTGACTTTTATCCTAATCCTCAGATCACCCCAACAATTGACATCTGGTCATTCCCAAGTTAGGCAGCATTCTTTGCCTTCTAATAACTAACTTAACCCTGACTTCTGCTGCTATTAATGTAATCCACCACTGAACACAATACCAGTTTGGATCCCAGTGTGATCTAAGAAAAATATTATAAAGAATCAGCAGAAGAGGGAAGAAAGAGAATTGCTAAGAGAATAAAGAACAATAGCTTTTCCAATTTACTACAGACTTGGGCTGGCAATTACCAACAAGGAGACTGAACTATCTCCTTGACAACGACTTCTAATTTCATAATCTAATACAGGAGCATATAATATCCCTTAAACTATATACAAAATCTGATGTGAGAGGAGTGTCCAAATCTCTCAACAGATTCTCAAGTGGTAAAAGAAAAAGATTAGAAATCATTGTTATGATGAAGTGCTATCGACATTATATAAAGTCTGTATACAGCTGAAAAATATCATTATGTTTAGATAATGTACCTAGTTTAAGAAGACTCTATTTTATATTTCAAATTCATTCATAGTAACAGAGATTTTAATTTCACAGAGAACTACCCGAGGATGTTTCGGGAAGATGATATTAGACAGCAAATTCAAGGAGAAAATCTCAGAAAGAAGATACCTAAAATGCTTGTTAAAGGGCACACTATCAGTCAAATAGCAAGAATGTCATCTTTTACATCTTAGTCTCTGGCATTTGAAAATACAATTCAATAGGATGCACGTATCACAGATTGTTAGCTGATTCTGAGGCTGGCTAGTAAAGAAACTTACTCTCATTACCACCCCACCTGCAGCTATCAAGCTAAAAATGTGAATTATTCCTCTTCCTCTATATATGTAGCTATCAGTAATGGGCACCAGGCAAAGATATGTGGTCTATAGCAAGGTATAAAGTCTACTGTGAAAGAGCATATCACTGTGAAAATATTTTGCTATTTTCACACATCACTTTAGCTAATACAAAAAAAAAATTCTTACTGTAATTACGTGGATTCAGTAAAACCTAATGACATCCTCTTGCCTCCAACAGTAAATGTTGGATATAAATGGTAATAATTTTTCCTGAGATCTTGGAGAATAAGATACAGAGAATATTCATCTGTTTTTCTCTGGATGCTATACTGGATCAGGAGCACAAGCTTTCACCCTTCAGAACATCCTCTATCCTTTATGTATTTCACATACCAAGAGCCAATAACTAGAGAGCATCCTCACTACCTAAATTATACTCAGGGAATTTTAAATTAGAATCAAGAACAAATGTTTTTGCCTCCCTAAATGTGACTTGCTCTAGTGATCCATTTGTTGGGTTAATAACAACCTATCTCCCTAAAGACATATTCAGGAAAGGGAGAAAGCTGACTGTACCAGTTATCAGTGCACTACCTCTGAGCCACAAATCATTCCTTCATTAACTGCTCTGTGAAAACTTGAGTTGGGTCTTTTAAAAATTTTTCTTTTGCCAGCTGGCAAAATGTTAAGCTCTGTCAATAGAGGTCACTGGAGAGACATTACGAAGGGAATCTTGCTGGATCCCAAGTGCGCTGTAATGCAAGCAGCAGTGCTCAGCTCCCCAAGGACTCCCACAGTAGCCAGCTGCTTCCTCCAATTACCTACCTAGCTTGGGCAGTTTCAGAGCAGACTGCTTCCTGCAAGACATCACCCCCAAAATAGCTTCCCTTGGCACCTCAGAGAGCAAATTTACAACAAATGCTAAAGTGTAGATAGTCAGCAATTCCATCAGCATTGACACCACTGCCACCTCTGGGTCTTTCAGTGAGCCACACTAGGGATGGGGGAGGGGCTTTTCCCTGGGGGCTCTGTATCAGTCCCAGGGGTAGCAGCTGCTCCCTATATCTGCTTGTTCCGTACTCTTTCCAGTCCACTTTACTTCTTACTCGCCAATCCCTTATTACCTCAATTCTCTGCATTACACTTAATAATTCTTTATGTTAAGCTTTCTCTGATCAAGCTACAATAGGGTTTCTGTCTTAGAATCCAACCCTAACTTATATATCTACTCCCCTGGAAGGCTGGAGTGTGAAAAATGGCTATGAGTGCCCAATAAGAAAAGCTTACAGGGAAACTCCATGCAGTTAACTATGTTAACTGCCATCTTTTACAGAGTGGTAGTCAGCCAACTAGAACAAAGGAGACATCTAAGTGCCAAATTTACCAACTACCACTCTTTGTGTTGGAGGTGGGAGGCACGAAGAAAATAGAATGGTACCCTTAAGGAACTGACTAACCAGTTGAAGATATCAGATGTACACAAATTAACAATTCAAGACAATAGAATTGAAAGTTCAACAAGGTCATGGGCAAGAACACTATAGGTCTGTAAGGGGTCTCAGGTTAAAATGCCATTTAGTTTCTATCTTGTCATAAGCAAGAACTAATTATTTGCAAAGCCCCATGCCAAAGGAAACAGAGACCAGTCTCTCTTTAAATGGTTCTCCAACCACCCCTACTTTGTCTTCTGAAAATGGGGTATTACTCAAATACAATATAGTGTGGACTCCTGGCTATAAACAGTTGCCTTTCACTTTACTGTCAAGAAATATACCTAAGTAAACATTTGACTAGAGGAAAAAAAAACTTTTTTTAATTAAAGCCATTTCAATTTAAGTGTGTCTTTGACAGGGGCAATCCATCCTAAAACATTTTAAAGAAGAGATTAGGAAAACACGGTGACTATAATCTATCAAGGCCAAATAAAAATGCCTTCAATAAAGCCCCTCCACATGAGGCTATTAAGGAAACCCCTGAACCACATGGTGGAAAATAAAACCCTGTCATTCAATGAAAGATAGAAAAGTGATTCTGGACAAAAAGCAGAAATAAAGAGACTAATCTTGGCAAAACCACAAGAGTAACAGTGGGGGAGCTTGGAAAAAGAAGCCTATGAACAGGAGGGTTCTAATGAACCATCTGGAAAGTGGGAAAGAATATCAAAGGGAGCAAAAGTGAAATTTTCTAATGATAAACGAAAGTGGTTTTCTAATAAGAATGAATCACAAAGGATTTCAAAGGGGTTGTTCAAAATGAAGGATATCTGCTCGACAAGGATTGAATCATTACAGGCAAAGAACACAACCTATGGAAGGAACCCCTTAAACTACACTCCTATAAGAAGAAATGGTGAATGATCATGATTATTTCTTTGAAAGGGAATGGGGTGGGATGGAATACGAATCTGACAGACATCTTGATGAAATATTTTACTAATGTGTTGTGGTCAAAATTATACCAGTAGCCTTCTCCTCTGTACACCCTCACTCATCTCTTCTATAAGAATATTCCCCTTTGTTTCTGAGCAAAGAAAGGAAGTCTCATCATGAATAATCTTCAATTTAGGAGGAAGTACTGTTTGCATATATGTACATGTAAGAGAACGTCCCTGGAAAAAACTGACCCAGAGTAAGTCATCAAAGGGGAATGAAGACACACTAAGGAAACAAAGACTCTGCAATCAAGAGTAAAGCGTGAACTACATAATGACTGCCTCCTACATGTATTCATGAGAATCTAGCACAGGGCACTACTGGTGGAAGAGGACAAGGCATCCCCAGGGACAAAAAATAAAATAAAATAAAATCTTTGAGCACTGGTCCAGGTATGTATTTTTTAATTGATATTTTTAAGTCAGATTAAATATGGGCTCCCTCTGGTGGGTCTGTCAAACACATCAAAATCTGCTATTCTTTGCAAAACAAACATCTCAATAAATATTTCATAAAAATTTAGTTTTGAAACTATAGAAAGGTGGCTCTCAAATATTTTAATCTCAAAAATCCTTCTACGTGCCAAAAAATCATAACATTTTGCATAATTTGCAAACAATAATAATGCTTGATACCATTCACCCTCCCTTCATCTCTCAGGTAATCTCTGTCTTGATTTTGATGTTTATGACTCCCAAGTAATTTTTTCACATCTACTTACATATTTAGCTAACAAAAAAATGTGATTGTGATGTGTGTATGTGTATTCATGTGTTTAGAGAGAGAAAGAAAGCTAGAAAAGTAAAACACAGAGAAACAGAGAGATCTTGAGCAAGCACACAGTGAGAGCATGTATTTTGGGGCAGGTTTTGAAATATCTATTAAAAAGATATCACTGTTTAATATCACTCATATTTCTTTTTCAACACTGTATTAAATCCTCATCCCTCTTGATACCTCTAGCTGAATTACATTAAGTGCTATAAAGTATTCACTGTACAAATGTACATTGCATATATATATATATATATATATATATATTTACATTTAATGCCAGATAAATTGCATACAATTATTTTTTATTAGAAACCACCAAAAAACTATACTAAGTGGTTGCAACTATATACACTCCACTAGAAAAGCATAAGATTTAGTTCTTTTAGACACTTGGTATTGTCAGGATTATTAATTTTTGCTAATTTAATAGGTTTAAAATAATATCTGGTTGTTTTAATTTGCATTTTCTTGTTCACTGATAAGGCTGGTCCTTGTTTATTGTTCTCTTCTTCAATAGGCTGTTAATGCTCTTTGCCTGTTTTTCTTTCTTTATAAAAAAAGTTACACAATATATTCATAAAAAGTGTGTAAGTATATCATGCTTAAAGAATAATAAAAGTATATACATGTGTGCCTGCTACCCATATCCATTTTCAGAAAAGAGAACAGTACCAAAAACTCTGCAGCACCCTGATCACAACTGCCTTGCTGAAACTCGAGGAAGTAACTAAATTGAATTTTTAAATTATTCCCCTGTTTTCCTGAACTTTTCCACATATGCATGAACCCCTAAATAATATATTGATTATTTTGCCCATTTTTTAAACTTTACGTAAGTGTAATCATATGTAACTTACTTTCTTCACCTAACACTACTTTCTACATTCATTCATGTTGATAGTTGTGATTTACTTGTTTACACAGATATATGACACTCACATACCACTGTATGATATACCACAATTTACTTACCTGTTCAACTCTCGGCAGAAGTATGGGTTATTACAGTCTTTAGTTAATACTAATAATGCTATGAACATTCTCATCTATCTGCAGATGCAAGCACTTAAGAACGTATCTAAAGCATAGACACGGGAGTGGAATTTCAGGTGTCGGTTTTTATACCCACCCCAAGAGCATTCCCAAGACTCCACATAATGACCAACACTTGGCATTTCACATTTTACTCCATTAAATTCTTTTTTCATACTGAGATCTTTTTATTTGATGAGCACTAGTCTTGTTAGTCATATGCATAGCAAATATCCACCCAGCCTGTTGCTTCTCTTTTAATTTCATTAATGAAGTCTTTCATTACGCAGAAGTTTTACCTTAAGACAGTCAACTTAAACAATTTTTTCAGTAAGGATTTTTCTTGTTTAGAAAAACTTAGGTATCTCAGTTTCAGATATTAATTTTTACCCCCAAAGTAATAATGAGAATCTCTGACATGTTTCTTTAACTTATAAAAACTTCCTTTTCACAAATGAATTGTGAATCCATCCAGAACTAAATTTCTCATTTGGTATGAGGTAGTTATCAATTTTTTTCTATATAAGTAATTATCTCAGAGCAATTCATGTAAGACTACATCACCTCTCCATTCATTTAACATCACTCTTATTTTAGATAATAAATTCCCAGATATGAGTAGAGTTGTTTCAAAGTTTGTTTGACTAATCCTGTGCTAATACTAAATCATATTAATAATTAGAGATTTAGATTCTTGACACCTGGTAAGGAGTGTCCCCTTAAACCAGTACTCTTGAAAACTGTTCTGCTATTCATAAACTTGTTCTTCCTATGAATTTGAAAATCCGTCTTCGACTTCTCGAAAATACACATTGGACACTTACACTAAATTTATAGACTGATGCTGATATAACTGCCATCTTCATGTTATTGTTTTCCTACCTACGAATCTACAAACATCATATATCTCTCCTTTTTCTCTTCTTCTTTTATGTCTTTTAATAATATCTAATAATTTTATCCATAAATATCTTAAACATCTTAAAGAATTACACTTAGGTACCTCAAAGTTTTATTTGATACTATGAATGAAACTTTTATTCTATTATATTTTCCAATTATTATTTGTGATTAAGAAACTATATTATTTTTCTACCCAACAACTTTCTGAACTGTCATATTAGTTCTAATAACTGACCTGGATATTGTATTCAATTTCCTAGGCAGACCATCTAAAAATGAATCAGTTTTATCTCATGTTTTCCAATGCTTATGCCTTCTACTCCTCTTTCTGGTTTACTGCATAAGCCAAAACTTCCCACACAACGATGAATAAACACAGTGATGGCAAGTAGTCCTGAAATGTTGCTAATTTTGATAGAAATGTTTTAATGATTCACCACTAATTATGATGTTTGCTCTGTGTTTGACAAATATCACTTATAATGTTAAGGAAGTAATCTATTCCTAGTTTGCTAAAAGTTTTTATCATGAGTCATTAATGTCATCAAATGCTTTTTTTAATGTCATAAAACATTAAATCCAGACAAATTATTTTCTATCTCTATTGAGGTAATCACATGCTTTTTCTTCTTGTATTGGTTAATATAGTAGAATGTATTACATGTATAATAGTAATATAATAGGACACAATACACCAATGAATTAAATTTTTGCAAATATTTCATTTAATAATTCTGTATCTATACATTAAAAAAGAATCCATGTTCATAAAGCTGAAATGTCTAAAAAATTTTATTCAGTTTGTATAGTAACATATCTAACCTCATAAAATTAGCTTTTTCTATTCTCTAAAACAAACTGTAAAAGTCTTTAGATTTTGTAAAAATTCACATGTAAAATCATCTCAGACTGACAGAAGAGAGGCTATTGGTTTGTTTTCTATTGCATGCACTGTATGCTCCTATGTTTAATATTTCCTACCTCCTGGTTTTGGTTTTGGTTTTGGTTCTTCCTCAAGAAACTATGGATCATCTCATGACTGTTTGATACCTTCTTACATTCCTGGATTTAGTTCATATTCAGCAATTTTTTTTTGATTGATTTACTGATCCCAATATTTCCTTCACTCTTTTCCATTAGACCTTTATTAGAAATTTTTCAAACATATGCTAAAATAGAAAGGATAATAATTCCTCATGTACCCAGCACCCAGCTTCAATAATTAACAATTCATAACCAGTTCTCTTACATTCATCCTCAAATGCCTATCCCCATATTATTTTGAAGAAAATTCCAGACATCTAATCATTTCATGCAATGGTATTTCAATATGTATCTTGAAAAGAAAATGACTTATAAAAATATAATACTATTATAATTCCTTAAAAAAATAACTTAAATTCATATATTTAATTAGTGTTCAATTTCCTATTGTCTCAATATTTTTTTTCCTTAAAAATGTTTTCTCTTGATGGGATCTACACATTGGTTGATCTTTTTTTTCATCTATAGGTGCCAAGAGATGAAATGCCTTTTTTTTTTCTTACAAGTTATTTGAAGAAATTGAATCATTTACCCTAGAGAACTGCTTCTCAAACTCTATGATGAAGAGGCAGTTGTAGATTTCCAAATCGGTCTCAAACTGATACGCGGTCCTACTGCACATAAGTACTAACAGACTGAGCACATGCAACTCACCAAGAGTATTTAAGAACACTTGAATCAGTTTATATGGTATTCAACAAAAGACCACTGATAATGTGCTTGAATATAATGGCTTAAACATTTGTAACCACTTAACATTGCTTAAACATTTCTAAGTGCTTACTTTTGAGCATTCTATTAATTTCATGATGAAGATCACATCCTGGGTAGCACTGCTATAGAATTTCCCAGAAGCCGGATTTTGCTTATTACATCTCCATGGTGTAGTTTAACATGTTTCTCTGTCCTCTGTACTTCCTATAAATTTGGAAGTTAGATCTAGATTTTGATCATATTCAGTTCCATTTCTTGGCAAAACTTTACACCTAACATGGTATTCTTCCATCAGGAGACACATAAGTCTGGCTTCCCCTCATTTTGTGATGTTAGTGGTTATTGGTAAACAATGTTATTACTAGTATGTAATGTCGAAGCTCCTCTAGTACATTTGGTTGTCCGCAGTTTGTTCTCTGATAGACCCCTATGGAAGCTCTCCTCCTCCCGGGCCCCATTGCTTTCCTTACTCTGTTTCTGACACAATGCAGATCTTCCAGCTGTCAGATGTGAGTTACCACACATTTGTGAAGATCTTAGGGAGAACTTGTCACCCAGTTGTCTTACAAATGTTGTCTATAGTTTTCGGTTTTGCTATTTCAGTTAGCTGTATCTGTTTTTGTAAGATTTTGGATTATTTAAAACTATAAAACCACCTCCCTTTTAATGTTTCAGAACAATGCTGTTTACTTTTAACATCTTAAACTGAACACTTAATTTTTTATTTTGAGGGTTTAAATTTTTCTTAAATATACTTAAAATAAAATGTACTACAAGTACCTTTATAACTATATCCCATATATTTTGCTTTATTAATGTTAACTGTGATCATATGATTTAAATGGGGTCTATCAAGTTTCTGTAAAATAAATTAACTGTTTTCCCTCACATCTAAGCAGTATGAAATGAGTATCTTCAGTGCTGGTTAGTGATAAGTAATTTGTGATTTACTGTAATATTTCTCTTTAACCTATGAATCTATAGCTGTGAATTCTCAAATGTCTGAGGATAAGAAAATTTTCTTACTTTATACATAAACTATATTGTACTCAAGCATAATTCTATTTATGTTATTTATTCTTTGCCATTTGTTTAGATTTCAACTGTCAACATGGGCAACTTATTTAAAGTATTCCATGTGACTGTACACCTCTGACTCTTGCCTATAAAATTTATTCGTGTGTGTGTGATGTGCATCTATACACATACAGTTACAGAATTTTAAAAATAAATGTAAATCAAGCCTATTGATCATATTTTTCAGATTATATCTTTACTCATTTTGTCTGCTTAATCCATTTGGTTTTGACTGAGGTCATTTAAAATCTATACAATAACTATGAATTTGCCAAACATAATTTTTATATCTTCAATTTTAGTTTATGCATTAAGGCTACAATGTTGGGCATATTGAAATTCCTAATTCATAAAGCACTTTGGTTGATAAATTATCCCTCCTTATTCATATCTATCATTTTTCGATAAATTCTATTTTGTCTAATATTAATATCGCTGTACCAGCTTTCTTTCAGTAAGTATTTGCTTGATATATCTTTTTCCTGCCCCTTACTTTCAAGCTCTGATATGGGCTTGTTTCGGGTTTCTGTAATTAAAAAATGTCAAATCTGATAATGTATGTCTGTAATCTGTAAGTTTAACCCATTTAAATTTGTGATTACTAATAGATTTTACCTTTTTTTTCCAAATGAGAAAAGGTTTTCTTCACAATTAACATTTAAATACTGTTGACCCTTGAACAACCTGGGGGGTTAGGGACACTAACCCTCCACAAATCAGAAACTCATGTACAACTTTTGACCCAAAACTTAACTATTACTAGCCTACTGCTGACCAGCTTCACTAATAATATAAACAACTGATTAACATATTTTGTATGTTACATTTATTATATATTATATTCTTGCAATAAAGTAGGCTAGAAAAAAGAAAATGTTATTAGAAAATATATTTACAGTACTATATGTATTAATTTTAAAAAAATCTACCTAAAAGTGGAACTGTGCAGTTCAAACCCGTGTTATAGAGGGTCAACTGTAACATTTGTATTGTCATAGTTCCATTTCAATGCTTCCAGTGTTTCTTTCACCTCATACCTCTTTATTCACTTTTCTTCTTGCTGAAATACACCTTATAGTACTTAAAATAATAATTATAAAGATTAAAGAACAGAAAAGCTTTAAAACAACCATATGATTTTTTAAGTTACAGATGTAGCATGATTAAAACTACTGAAAAAAAAATCCTATTCATAGGAGAATAAACTGAAAGAAGAAAAGAAAACATTTTTTTGAGAGTTAAGATTAGGTCAGACTTACAATCAACACTTTAGTTAAGACCAGGAATTCAAAAACCACCTCGCCTCTCTCTCACCTCATTGTAGGAACTAACGCTCCACTTGGGTCATAAGGAGGTCCCACTTACAGAGCAGCTCTATGAAAAGCAACACAATACAGTAGAATGAACAATAAACTCAGAAGACCTAAGTTCAAGTTTTAGCTCTGCCACCAATGGGTTGGGTAACCTTGGGCAAATAACTAAACCTTCAAGGACTTCGGATTCCTTGTGGTTGAAGTAGAAATAATCTATCTCACAAGGTTTTTATTAGGAGGAATAAAGGAAACAATAAGCATGCAAGTACTTAAATGATAACATTAGACACATGCATGTGTAAATTTTTTTAACTCTAAAACAGAACATACAGTAACATTATCAGATTTGATTAACCATGCCTGCTATCCACTAAATCAGACTGAATTTAAAACAAATATGACACAAGATAAGAAGTAATTCCCTACTCTCTTCCTATTTTCTACTTTCCAAGAGAGCCTTGATTTTTCCTCCATTAAAATGCTAGTGTGAGTCTCAGAGCTTCCACTGCCACTTTCATGGCATGCAGCTTACAAACCAGTGAGTGCTTTTTTTTATTTTTATTTTTTAATGAGATAAGGTGGGCTGAGTACCTACCCACTGCCATGACCTGGATATCATATTATTGGCATCACATCTCTTCTAGCACATTAATTGTGGGTGATATTCTATCTGGTCATATTTCCCAGATTTTAACCTCTTTGTTCATTTCCCTTTCATTTCCTAATAAATTTGTATCCCTAACTTAGAAATTAGTCAGATATTCCATGTACTAATAATGCCCGTCTAAGTAGCTCTGAGATCAAGCCTGTATAGACTTTTTGTATAAAGATAACGTATTATTGTGTTATCACAGATTCACAGGAAAATAGCACATCCTAAGGCAAAAGGTTGTCTCCTACAACATGTCTAAGCCAATAAATCACCAGTCCCCTTCACTATAGTTAGAAATTCATTAATTCCTAACAACATGAACACATAATTAACTTCTACAAATTGAGAACTGGAATAACCTGACCATAAGTTTCAGTATTGTATCATTAGCCATCTTGGTGAGGGTAAATTTGAGCCACTGACCATTCATTCTTAGAAGAAAACCTGAGAAAGGATGAGGACAGACAAGAGAAAACAAAGACCTACCAATATCTATAGTTTGTGATGCAACGAATCAGTCAAAAAATATTGAGGCTCAGCCTATACAAAGGATCGTATTAAGGACAAATAATTCATGAACACAAAAGACAACGGTACTGGTTTCACTGAGATAAACTTTAGTGACTTCAACAAAAATGTCCATGCTGACCTTCAACAATGAAAATGTCTCAAAACTCACCTCATGCTTGGAGAAGAGCCGGACAGCCTCCAGCTGGTGGAAGACGGGGTAATGCTGGGAGTCAATCTGGTCGCGCCGGTAAACATCGCCCACCACCAGGAAGGCATCCAGCCCAGCGTGCAGCAGGTCCCACTGATGCGCAGAGGTGTGCGCTCGTAGCATGTGAGTCCGATTCAGGTAATAGTTGTCACCTTTCTTCCGGCTGGGGTGGTCAGCTGGGATGAGCAAGCTGTCAAAGTTCTGCCAGGTCGTGACCACCGGACAAAGGTCATCGTAGACGGAGAACAACGGAGTCCCAAAGCGGCCCACGTACTGCTTGTAGAAGTGCTCCTTCACCCTCTCCTTGATCAGCCAAAGAGGGTGATGCTGCTTGTTGTGCAGATTTCTGCCAACCCTGGAGAGGACTTTCCGGGAGAGGTTGCTATAGTCGTCCAGAGGGTAGGATTTACCCAGCAACTCCACCACACCACCCGGAGCTCCTCCAGCAGTAAACTCTGAAGCAGCAGGCCTTGAGCCCAAGGCCTGATGCTGATGGCCACTGGAGACACTACTAGCCTTCCTCACCAGGTAGACACGCACGCGGGCAACTCTCCTGAGAGCTGAACAAACCATTGTAGAAGCTGCTTTCACAGAACCTGCAAAGAGCATACATGCAAAGCACAAGTCAAGTTTCACTCTGAGAAAAGTGTGTCTTTTGTGTCTCCCACCAGCTCCCCATTGTCCTACTAACATCTCATCTTCCTCCATCACCTCCCCCACATAGACGGAAGATCCAATTAAGGAAATCTGCTGAGAGGGGCTTAATATTTACTGCTCTAAATCAAAAGAATCCTGAACATCACTTTTAGATCTCTAATCTCTAGTTGTCCTTCCCTTGCCATTTAGATCTTTGGGTTTAAAGAAAATTTCCATTATCAGGGTATGTCATGTTCTGAGCACCTCATGTTGAATAAAATTTTAAGTATGACTTCTTTTTTTTGCTACATTTTAGGCCCAAAAAACTTCAGAGAAATCATCTAAAAGAAAGGACTTTTAGCACGGTCCCACATTAATTAAAGAAAGCAAATGATTACACATACGCCTCTGAAGTATAGCAGAAGCAATGATATTTGAAAGAGCCATCCTGAACATCTCTTCTGCCTTTCTTCCTCATAACTACAAAGTTTTGCTTACCTTTGACAGAGCATGACTTCTGGATTATTTCACTATATTACAAGATGACATTAACCACATTTCTTTTTGACATATCGAATAAAACATACCACTTTAGGTGTGTGGTTATTTTTATTTAATACATTTCAAAATAAAAATGAAAAACGTAAGGAAATAGCACACAAAGTGAAAGACTATATCAATGGAGAACGGAAATTATTTTCATAAACATAAATCTTTCTATCTTCACATCTGTTCATGTCATTTAGACTTAATACCATTGTAGCATCCCCATCAATTATACTTTCATTTTGTAAAAGGCCAAGTTTCTACTACATACCCACAATAAACCAAGAGCAAGACTTAACTTACTTGGAAAGGAATTCAGAGAAGTCAGAAGACAGAATATTTACCACATCATTTTAAAAAAATGCCTAGAATTTAATAAGAGCACCAAATTTCACAGCTGAAAGTCACCTTGGTAGTCATCTAGTACAGGCTGTCCATGTCACAGATGAGGTATCAAAGACCAAGATAGATACAGCTGGCCAAACCATAAGGTACTGGGAAAGATAAGACAACATTGCAGGATTTGGGACCACTTAACACAGTGTTCTTTCCCTACTGTCACAGAACAAGTTTTAAATTGACTCAGGGATCTCAGTTATAAAATCTTTAGATGTCATATTCTTACGTTCATAAAAAATTTACTAAGAACTTAAATCACCCAAATCCATCTTCTACAATTGTGAATTCTTATCTATTTGGCTACTTTGCAGCATACAATCATGTGGTTATTTTACTTCAAGGGCTCTACAACTACACCAAGAAAATGCATAACTTCATGATATTAACCTGCATTAGGAGAGAATTATATTGCTCCAAATGACCATCAAAAACATATGTAGTATGTAGCCAGGCAGCACAGTTCACCAGATTAAAAAATGGAATTGAAAATATCTAGCTCCAAGTTAAATTATCATGTGTGTGTTACTGCTTATTAGAAGCTTGTGCACAGATCTTTGTCTGACACTGACGTCACGTTAGATGTTTTTGAAGATTCTCAGGTACTCTCTGGATTTATTCATTTATGGCACTGTTTTGTCAAAGTTGTTTTGAAAAGTGTTTTTGGCTCAGATTCAAAAGAAATCAGCCTTCCCTTCTACAGTGTTCAATGGTTTGTCAGTGCAATAGACAGGAATTTTAAATATGTATATGCCACCTTCGACATCTTAGCACGAAGTCATATTGTTAGGTTGTTAACTACCTAGCCCACTGGCCTTGGCAAGACACAAGGAAGTATTTCTTCCTTCCGAAGGCATATGCCGCTATACAAAGTTTAGAATTCTTCTGGAAAAGGTGCTTTTGATTCACTTATTTATACATTGCTGACTTCCTTTTCCTTCTCAGTCCCCAGCTCCTCACACATCCAGACCCACTTCTAGGTTATTTCCATAAATAGGCACCATTCAACGTCCTTTCTTTATTCTGTTCACCCACCACCCACTTTCATTTTCTTGTCCTCATTCTCAGACTTTTTATGTATCTGCTTATCCCCTGCATATATTCTCCACTGTCATTTCTCCCAACCTAAAACACTTGTATTTTCCTATTATCATCTTGTAGAAAGAAAGAATAATGACTACGACAGCTTTCCCACATCCAACTGAGAAGTAAATTCCTTTCTTTTGCCTTTATCAAGTCTATAAGAAATAGTTCATCTGGAATATACAGGAAACCCAGGAAAATAACACCACTACCAACAGTGTTCTTTAATTGGTTTCAAAAGCTTGGTAATATATATTTTTCTTACCATTTGACAAACAAACTAAGGTTCAAGTAGGTCTTGTAATTTGCAAAAACTCTTACACCTACCCATGGACAAAGTTCAGAACTCTGGGCAACTCAAATACTATTCAATCAAAATAGACGCAAGACTGTTAAATTCAAAATACATCTCTTAATTACCTATCTTAACTTCTATCTTATCTGAACAATGTATTTTATAAAGCAATGCATTTTAAATATATAAATGAATACATGAATAAATAAATCAATAAATTAAATAAAACATATTAGCCTAAATGATGGAAATAAAATATTGTTTAACATAGGACCCGAAGCCCAAACCTGCCCATGTCGTGTTTTTGTAAATAAAGTTTTGTTGTAACCAGCAAAGCCTATCTGTTTACATATTGTCTATGGTAGCTTTTCTACTATAAAGGCAGTAGAGCTGAATAGTTGCCCCAGAGACTCTACAGCCTATAGATCTAAAATACTTATCTTGTCCTTTACAGAAAGAGTTTGCTGAGCCCTATTTTAGCTTACCTCTAAAAAGTTTTCCATGCTATTAAGCATATCTTCCTAGTCACAAATATATATCAATTAAAAGTAACAAAAAGTAACAAAAGTACAATGTGGATATTAAATATGCTAACATATATAACATAACATAAATAACACTGGTTCAGAAGAGGCAGTGAGACCAATCACAAGAAGAATTAATACAACAGAATAAGCAAAAGACCACACTTTGCAGAAACCTCCATGTGGGTATGACCCTATGTCTGCCACTTAGGTGCTGTGTGTTATCCTTGGACACATTAATCGACCTTTCTGGTCCTCAAGTTTCTCATGTATAAAATACAGAAAATAATGCCTACCTCTAGTACAAAAATTAAACTTGACCTATTTCATAATACATTTAACTTATTCCCCAGTTGAGGGACTTAATTTTTAATTGCATTTAATTTTACTTAATTTGAATTTAAATTGCTCCATGTGACTAGTAGCTACCGTATTGGACAGGGCAGATCTAGACCCTCATACAAAGAAAATGGGAATTATATACCCAAAACAATCAAAACTGATTCCCGGGAAATATCTTAATATACAAACTAGCTTCAAAAAATGTGATTTCAACTTTTATACAAACAGAGGGAGATATTCAATCTTCAGCAGAAATTAAAAAAAAAAAAATAGAAAAGCCCACAGAAGTCATTTAGTCCAAAGCTCACATTTTGTAGATAAGAACACCAAGTCACAGATTAGCTGTGTTCCTAAGGATGTTCAGCTGATCAATCAGAGTCACAGGTGGTAACAGAACCTAGAGGTCTCATTGCCAGGTAAATGTTCTTTCTACTTCAAGTTAAGTGGAGTTAAAATCTCTCTTATAGGTGGAATCTAAAAAAGTTTAATACATAGAAGCAAAGAGTAGAAAGAACGGAGGGAAAATGGGAAGATATTGGTCAAAGGCAACAAAGGTGCAGTCAGTAGGAGGAGTAAGCCTAGAGCTCTAATGCACAACATAACCATAGTTAGTAATACTGTATTCAATACCAGAAAATTGCTGCTAGAGTACTCTCATTATACATACAAAAAAGGTAACTATGTGAGGAGATGATGTGTTAATTAGCTTGACTGCAGAAATCATTTCACTATGCCTATGTATATCAAATCATCGTATTGTATATCTTAAACATACACAATTTTTATATTTTAAAAAATTAAGTTAAAATAAATTTAATTAATAAAAATAAAAAGGTATCTGAGGCATCTTATCATACGAGTATAGATCACACCACTATATATCAAGCACAGTGACTAAGAACTAGTAAAACATCAAAAAATGTTTGTTGTTAGAAACAAATTTTTTAGTTGCTTAAACAGTCTTTCCTTTCAATCTCCCTCAGTCTACGTGTAAAGGAGACACTATACAGTACATGAACTCTACTGGACCAGTAATTTGTCTAAAGTGCAATTAGCTTACTGGGAAGGGCCATGGTAAACAAACATGACCCACATATGGCCACAACCACAAAAAAGATCAGGCACATTCCATTACCCTCCAGATGCAGTACTTATAAACAGTTTTTACTGAGAAAAATGAAGCTTGACTCAGTCAACACATAGTTTACACATTTTACTCTACTAAAAAACGGTGGAGAGATTGCCAACTTCCATTAAGTTTTACTCAAAAAAAGCAAGGCAAGAGTATGTTTTCGTTTCTGCTGAGTAGTATAAATGCAAAGGCAGTTCGCTATTCTACTGGTGGGAGTATTATTGGTTCAACCTTTCTAGAAAGCAATTTAGCACTATCAAAAGACTAAAAACTGTTCATACCTTCTGACAGGGTAATTACTCTTCTAGGAATTTATCACAAGGAAATAATGTAAATGAAGATAGATATTAAACATGAAGTTTCATTACAGTATAATTTCTAATAGAAAAATATTATTAACATAAGCATTCCTAACAAGGGAATGATTAAGTAAATTATAGTAGAGACATAAAATATTATGCACTCATAAAGTATAATGGTTGCAAAGAGTTAATGATATAATTGTATACTTATAAAGTGATAAATAAGATATAAAATTGTATGTAGGATTTGATCTTAACTATGTAAATATATATCTACTTATAAATACATGCACATTATATTTAGAAACCTCGGGGAAAACTATACAAGATTTAAAAGCTATTATCCCTGATCATAATTTCCTATTTCATACCTTTATATATCTAAATTTTCTAAATAGGTATCTATCACATTTTTAATTAAACTTTCTTTTTGAAATAACTGAATTATTTTTATAAGAAAGACTTACTTTAAAATATCTGTTAAGTTGAGCTATAGCCACTTTAATAGCCTATAGTAAACCTGCTTAAAATTATACCAAGAATAAATGCAAGTACAAATCTAACATTTCCATAGTTTAATTAATTGTGTTCAATGACCAGCTAAGCCATTATTTTTTATAACAATGCAGGTGGAATGTCTGGCATATAAAAAAACTTCTTTGCCTTTACAATTTTCTTTCCCTAGATATAAATCGACTTTCATAAGCACAATTCCAATCACTTGATGGTGTTTTCCCAAGACATTCAGATTTTCTAGGAGATTGATAATATCGGCTTCTATACCAAATAAATATTTCTCAATTATACCCATTAATGAAGTCCTTAATACATGTTAAAGTTAAAATGTTACGCTGTATTTAGTTTTGAGAAATTTCTTATTTCTAAGAAAAATATTCACTAAAACTTAGTTCAAATTAAGCTAATACCTATGCTATTATATGTAGTGTTGTATGGGGCTGCCAGAGGATATCAGAAAGTAAGTCAATATTGCTATTACTGTAATAATCATTAGCCTTGCTCTGGACATCTAATAATGGGCGTGGAACATCATTCTCAAATCATGAGCCGCACTGATACATGGTCTTTAAAAAGGCCTGTTCCTGCTTCTTTAACATGGGTTTCTATCTAAGCAGGCTCTCCTCATCAGAGTCACTCCTTGCCCACTGTTATCACTGCATACTTGCTGTTCAAGGCCAGGAATTAACTAACAATACATTTTTCACTACAGTGCTCTTATGGAGATTTTCACCTGCTCTGATGTAGATTTTCCCACACCAGCAATTCCCCAATTCTCGGCAGACACCAGATAAGGGACCTACAATTTAACTCAGTTCTGAGCCTGAGGGTAGCAGCGTTAGATCCAACAGGTTAAGGGGTTCAGTCCCACAAGACTGCCCTCTCTTCCCACTTCAGAGGCCAATCATAAGGTCCAGGTGATGACTGACTATAAATCAGAGGTTCCCTTAATTTAGGTTCAATTAATTTGCTAGAGCGGTTCATGTAACTCAGGAAAACATTTTACTTACTATATTACCAGTTTATTACAAAAATATATAACTTAAGAACGGCTAGTCAGAAGAGACATATACAGCAAGGTATGTGGGAAGGGGCCCAGAGCTTCCATACCCTCTCTAAGCACACAACCTTCTCAGCACCTCCATATGTTCACTGATCCTGAAGCTCTCTGAACCACATTCTTCTGGCTTTTTATGAAGGCTTCATTACGCAGGCATGATTAGTTAAATCTTTGGCCACTGGTGACTGAGTTCAATTTCCAGTCTCTCTGGCCCGCCCCATGGGTCTGGTAGGTTCCCCTGGCAATGAGCCCTCATCCTCAGGTCATCTAGGAGCTTGCCAAAAAAAAAAAAAAAAAAAAACGTGTAATTAACATAAGCGCAAGTGTGGTGGAAAAGACATTATTATTTGAATAACAAAAGACATCCATTTCACCTTTATGTCTCTGCAGTTGCCTCAGGAACTAGAAACAAAACTAAATATTATAATAAAAGATGCCCCTATAAGTTATAACTACTTGGGTTACGACTGCAATTAGAAATTATGAGTTGTTTTAGGAACTATGTGCTGAAAAGGGACAAAGACCAAATATATATTTCCTATTACAAATCATATTATTACATCTGTATTCATGATGTCACCATCACTATCGGCAATATTGCCCTCATGCTTATCTAAATTTAATACCATTTCAGCAATTTACCCATCATTCAAAGAATGTACAAGCGGTACAACATTATCAACTCCAGCATTTGCTCAACTTATTTACTACTCTAGCTAATCAACTGCTGGCATGAGAAGCGTGACATAATCTTTCATGGGTAACATGAAATCCTTCAAAGTCTTCTTTGCAGGTTCACTTTCAAATATCACTGTAGTCCAAAGTCACTGACAAGTATTTGCTGGTATTGATTTATCAACCTCATTTCAAGCATTAGCAACTACATAAACAGCATTTTTGTGTGTGTGAGTACTCCCCAGTCTGCCCCACACAAAGGCAAAATATAACTGGAAAAAGCCCTCAGACAGAAAAAGATAGATAGATAGATAGATAGATAGATAGATAGATAGATAGATAGATAGACAGACAGACAGACAGAGACAGAGGCAGGGAGACAGAAAGACAGAAAGACAGAGAAACAAAGAAACAAATAGACATGCAAGTACTTGACGTAAGAGGCAGAGTAAATGTGAACTGTTCCCCAAACCTACAGATGATATCCAGAGTAACTCAGGAGATACAGGCAGAGCACTGATAGTGTCTGCTGACAGTTACTTGTTTTTCTCGAATTCCCTCATCCATAAAATGGACGAATATAATAGCTCCTATCTCATAAGGGAATGTGAGGATTAATGAGTTAATGTATTTGTAGTATGAGTTGAAAACGCTCATCTTTAATCTTTTTTTTTTTTTTTTGGTCCAACTAGCTTAAGAATCATTTTGTCCTTAATCAGTATCTTTGCAAACCTCTAAGGCATTCTTATTTTTCCTAATGCAATATTCTCTCTTTTCCCACTTATTCACTCACCTCCCTCCCCTTTGGCAACCATCAGCTTGTTCTCTATATTTATGGGTGTGTTTGTTTTTTAAGATTCCACATATAAGTGAAATCATATAGTATGTCTTTCTCTGACTTATTTCACTTGCACAATAGGCCCATTCACATTGCTACAAATAGTAAGATTTCATTACTTTTTATTGCTCAGGAATATTCCACTGTGTATGTAAATGTGTATGTGTATGTATCACATATTCTTTATTCATCTATTAACAAACACCTATGTTGGTTCCATTGTGACTATTGTATATAATACTGTAATGAACACAGGAATGTGTATCTTTTTAAATTAGTATTTCTGTTTTCTTTAGATAAATACACACAAGCAGAATTGCTAGGTCATCCATAAATAGCATTTTTAAGGCTCTTTCAGAAGGTCTTGGAACCGGATTAATCTATTAACTAAAGCAAACATACAGTTTTGTTTCAGTTTTTAATATGCATATACTTGTTCTTTAGGAGGCATAAAATTTCTTGATTGCCAGGCTTTGTTACAGATGTCAAATTGTAGAGAAGGTAAATTAATTGCACAAATAGTTGAAAACAACAAAATTTCACTTTTCTTCCAGTCCAGCTTATTAGTGATCCCTTATTCCTGGTACAAAGTGGTAATGAACTAGTCAGAAAATATTTCTCTAGTTACCTCTACTTTCTCATATAAATAATAATATCTAAGTAAATTGCATATACCTCTCAAACCTGAAGTGAGTTCCCCATTCTTGGCCAACTTAATCTTCAGTGTGCCTGCAATGCTGACATATCCAAGAAGAGTTACACAATGGTTAGCATTCCTAAAAACAGTTGGTGCCTTCCCATTGTTTATCCTTAATTTTTTCTAGAAACCTAGTCTCATACAATGTCTTCATCTACAGTGTAAATCTCTGTTCCAGACTAAGGTTTTCAATAAATATTATCCTGGCAAATTCATCCATATGATTTTTAAACTAGCTATGATCAGCAAAGTTTTTCAATGCAGACTTTCAGATACTTTACACCATGAAGTTTCTGAAATGTCTTCAGCTAATCTCTGAATATCTATACTCACTTTTGACATTTTTTTTTTATGGTACATCCTAAGTTATTTCATAACCAATAAATCACACTTCCAATTCTTCACTATCCAATCATCTCTATTAATGCATAGTCACATTTGCAATTTGGGGCTATATAATATTTCTCTATTTATCACTAGTTCTTAGTCTTCACTGTCCCTGTAAAATGCCACACAACTCACCTGTGTCTTTAGGTTGTATATGGTGGGACTCCCACATACATAAAATACTTCACAGATATACCACAATTAGATTTATAATAATTCTATTGTAGGTGCTACTGATTATAATAGATGCTTTTAGTTCTTCTTTTGACAGTGTTAGTACCCAAGGCAGGCACCTCAAAATATCCCACATTGGTATACTGATTATTTTTCATTTATGTTACATGACAAGCAGCTGGAGCTAGAGGGCATATTGATCCTCTCTTGTCTTTTTGTAGAGGAAATAATTCACTTCATTGAAAGATTCTCCCCTTGCTCCAAGCAGGAAAACCATCCTTACAGCTAAAGTTAAGAAATTCAGGATCAAAAGAACCTGTGTAAAAAAACTTTGTTGCTTCTTTGCTAATTTACTACCCAAGCCAAAGTTTTGTTTAGATTCCTCACTAACAGCACCAACTTTTTTGTCCTGTCAATGCCTCACAAATTTATTGTTTTTTTGTCTAAAAGGTGTAAAAAGTTGGCTGGTTGATCATCTCAGAGCATCAAGCATGATTCTCCTATGCACAGGCTTTAAATTGGTATTTTTCCTGTTAATCTGATTCTATGTCAATTTTATTATTAGTCCAACTGTAAGAACTTAAGAAAGGTAGAGGGGGAAGAATTCTTCACCTCTCCAATAACAGTTATCCACAGGGCTGTCTCTAACTCCTTTTTCATATTTCCAAAGTAAAAATATTTTCAGAAACACACACACACACACACACACACACACACACACACACACACACACACACACACACACCCCTAGGAACCAACATAGATTATTAGCATGACCAGTACCAGTACTAAAATAATTCATACATAAAATCAGTTCAGTTCAGATTTTACTGACAAATGAGTTTTGTCACCACATTTATAAAAAATATATAAATAAATAAATGATAAAACTTTTAGTATTCAGAATTTTTTCAGATTTTGGAATTGCAAAAAAGCGATTATGGGCCACCCCCAATCTGGCCCCTTTCCTCAGCTTTTCTACCTTCACTTCCATTCCATACTGTGCATTAGAGGAGGCCACTCTAAAATATAGATGTAACCATGTCAATTTTCTGGTGGAAAACCCTTAACAGTTTACAATATTGTCTAGATTACTTTACAGTCCAATCCCAAACTACCTCTCTTGCATCCTCTTGGCTTCTTTCCCAGGACACACAGCATGTTTCAGTTCTCAGGCACCTATGTGTTACAGAATGATCCCAGGATTTTGAGTCCTTCCATAATTAGAATTTTCTTTAACTCTGATATATTAACATAAGTATGTTAACGGTGTTATTAGAATTTTAATTATGTGGCAAAACAGTAAGTCAGTTCAATTAAAGTCATTTTGCCTCTCCTACCTCTCATGTAACACTGAACAGAAGGAAAATGTAATTTAATAAATTGGAAAATAAAATACATCATGTTATATTAGTAGAAGAAGCCTATTCTGAATTCAGGAAAATCTATATCAATGCATTTATACATTTTAGAGAAACTAAGAGATTAGACTATAGAAAGTTTACATTACCTAAACCAAAGAAATTACAGAAGCTAAGAACACACATGAATTTCCAGCAAATAGGACAAATGTCTTACAAATTAAAATGCACAAGCCCAGCTCCTGGTCCTGGTGATCCCAGCCAGAGTTCTTTCCAACTGAGAGTGAGACTATAATGAAAATTCTACACGCAAATGAAGTCAGTCATCAGAGACAAGGCAACACATTATCTAGATAGCTCTACCTACAGAATAACTAGAGGGATATTATTCTGGGAGTGTTGTACAACACATGAAGAATAAAATCTCTAAGAGTCCAGTTTGGATGTGCAAAAGAACAGAAGATACTGTTTCTATCAATTCTGGAACTAACTGGACACCAGAAAAACTTATTTCCTGCTGGCTTGGTTGAAATCAACATAAAAAACCTAGATGTTTAAAATAAAAATATTCACACTTTTCATGACAAATGAACCCAGGAATAATTATCTCTGGATAATTATTGTTTATCTCTCCAGGTAGCAATTAACTAATATAAGGTCAAATGGACACTGTTTTGAAATCATTAACTTGAAATAACATGAAATCTCTGGGAGAATGTTTTAACACACAGTTGTACTAAGAGCATCCCATACTCTTTCCTTGAGTTTTCTCCACTTAGACACAATTATTTTTTTACAACATGTGGTATACCTAAGCCCTAGAAATAATTGTAGGCACTGATAACAGTGATCTTGCTTTTCTACCATGGGCACTTTAGCAGCATCAAGTAGAATAAAGTAAATAAATTATTTTCTCTAATGATTCACCAAGATGTGTTTTTCTGATTGATTTGGACCACATATAAGTGACAAAAGGAAATTAGGAAGCTGCAGCCCCAGCCCACAAGAAGGTCTATCTACAGCACAGAAATACCAGCAGCCCCTTACCATTCACAAAAGTTCTTCTCTTGAATGGATAAATTTAAGTAATGTTTACCTCAAATTATTATTTATCCATCATTGGTTTCAACGATGTATTTAAGTCATGGCTTAAAGCCACCAGCAAAAAATTGGCATTGGACTTTGCCTGGGGCACATGGCTTCTGCGGGTTGGCAGAGGCCCAGTTACAATATTAATGAGTATGCCATTTGTCAAGACAATTATGCAAGAACTTGGCAGCTGCACATAAAGGGCAAACCCAATGAGAGACAGTGCCAGAGTTTGCAGATCAGAGAAAATCCCTTAACACTTCGGTCTTCTTTTGTAATAGTTACCTTTGGGGAAGACAATATCTTTTATTAAAATGAAGTCTAAGCGGGGAAAAAGGAGCAGAAAAAGTAATTCTAAACACAGTCATTATTTGACTATACAATGCCACATTCCCATTTAGAAGAGATGTCTTTTCATCACTGCAATTCAGTTGAAAAATGACTATACTGTTTCTTTGCTAAGAAATGCCACATTTTCAAGAATGAAAAAATTGAAAATGTACTGTCACACTAGAAGCTTCTTAATTATCAGGAATATAGGAGTACTCCAGAATAAAGTATCTTGTGATAGACATAAAAATAAATGGAAAAATACAACTTTTTAAAGGTTTTTAAAATTGTTTTCTAACACAAATCATGGTTCCTAGTTCCAAGAGAAATCAGTTCTGCTGTCATAAGTCAAAAGGTTAAAATCTACAATTAAACAAACGTATGAGGGGATGACTGCACACCAAAGACCCGGCAAAATTAATTTGAAGGTTGATTAATACATGTCTAAAGACATTACCATATTTGAAATTGCAGGTGGACTCTCAACCACACTTTCACTACTTTCACTTAAGAAAAGTATCATCAGTTAAAATTAAGTTACCAATATCCATTAAAATTAAAGAGCATTTTCCTAAAATGCCACAGAAAAAAATCCTCTCAATGTATGTAAAACACACACACACACACACACACACACACTAAATAAATTAATAAATAAAACAAAAATAGCAAACTCATGCTTTATGCTGCTTTGTAGCATCTCCTCAAAATCAAGTAAAACATCAAAACTGCTAACCTCAACTTAAATCAACCTACTAGTCAACATTTATTTTTATTTTTAATTAAAGGTACTTACTTTACTAGAATAATGTAGCTCTACATATTCCATATTTGGAAAATGACAACATTATTAATTATCCACTAAATTCAGCAAAAAAAATGTAATAATCTTCCTAATGTACATGTGCATAATATGTGCATAATAGTCTTACAATAAAAAATATTCAGCTAATAAAATAAAATAATTTAGCAAGCAGGATGACTTTGGCAAGTAAAATTAAAACTTTTTACATCAAATCAATAAACTGCATATTAAGAACTACTTAGGCAAGCAGAAAAAATGACTGCTACATAGAAGAAACTTCCAGGTTAAAAATTCTGTTCTCCTAAATGTCCTAAATTAACTGATTTTATCTAAGATTTTCCAAATAAATACACTGCACATAAAATTCTGGAGCCTTGGCCGTAGTGAAGAAAAGTATAAATTACAGCACACAGACTTTGCCTGTGCTTAGTTTCCCAATTATGAAGCAGAGGCTAATAGCCTGAAATAGCTCCCTACCTACAAATGGTGATATAACATCACCTCCTCTCTGAAGCCTTTTATTTCTTCTTCTTTTTGTTTCTTCCACTTAATCCTCATGACAATACTATGAAAGATATAAACTAATTTGTCCAATGTCATGCCTACTGACTAAAAGTACTCGATAGCAGCATCAGGATTCAAAACCAGGCCATTTGACTCTTCCTTGGTCCTAATTTGTCGCTGTCATTTCCATTGCTTGCCCTATCCTGATATATACCACCGTACCTTGCTTTTTCAATAGTTATAGTCCTGACAAGTTTCTTGTGAAAAAAACATAGTTCCATATTTCTCTACAGCAATGTAAGGTCTAAGGACTAGCTAGTGGTATGTGAAAGCATTTCACTGAAATTGCAAAATATATAGAAAATGAAAATAATACAAAACCAATTCTTATTTTTTGTAGTAGTTATGATTTATAACATCTCTGAGAACACCAAATTAGCAAATGCTAAATCTTGCTCATATGGTAAATAGAGAGCTACTTTTCCTGAGCTACTTTTCCTGAGCTACTTTTCCTGAGCCTCTGGTCACATTTTCGTCAACTAATCAACCCAGATCCTTGTTTTATGTGTGTTTCTGCTTAAAGACACTCTATGTAATATATACTGCTGATTCATTAACACTGAGCTCACAATCAAAAGCCTTGTAACTCATGCCTGAACAAAGCTTATCTAACAAGTTATTTTCTCCATAAGGTACACCACAGCCTTTTTGCAATTGAGTACATTACACAGGACTGCAGCACTATACTTGGGAGCCATTTTAAACAGCAAAATCACCAATGGAAACAGAAAAATAATAATAATTAAAAAACACGTATTGAATATACAGTAAAAAGGACACTCGTTTACAGTATGAGAACTGAAACAAGAAAGCAGTATGTCACATTGTTCAACCGCAGGCGTAAACATTCATACAGGGAGAATCAAAACCTTTGATGTTCTGTGCATGTCCTCAAATGACCGTGAAAACCCAATTAAGTGAATTCACAAATACAGAATCCATGAGTAATAAGCCTTGCTTTTATGTCAAGAAACTGGTAACAGTAGATGTCTCTAAGGAAGGGAAATGGATGGCTGGGAGAAAGAGGTAGGAGAGAAACATTTTTTCACCATATATCCTTTTAATCATCTTTATTTTGGAGAGAGGAAGAGACTGTTGCTCAGAGAAAGTAGCATTAAACAGCAGTCTGTCATTAACGAGCCTTGAGGGTAATTCTGATGTCAGCAAAAGTTTGAGAACCACTGGTACAGAAATGCTTTGAGATGTCACTATACTATACCATTAATAAGAGACTATAAACAAAATTTAAACTTTTCGTGATGACAGTTATCCTTTAAGAAAAGCTACTGCTATTCTGTAGAATCATACAATTTTTTAGTGTTTTAAATATTTTTGCCTCTGTGATTTCAGTTGGCAAGCAGATCTTCTACCACTATCATAATACTAGTACCAAAAGCTCCACCTTTCTCTGAGTTTGAGGCTTTCACTATATTGTAAAGCTATCAAAGAAGTAAAATAATTCAGCTGACTTGAATGCTAAGACTAGGTACAGATCTAAGGAATAAAGTGCCTGGTTTTAGTGCAGGAGGATTGAAATGATCGTTTATGTTTGTTTGTTCGTTCGTTTCAATTCTTAGAGGCTTTTAATTCCCAGGTCTGGACTGTGTACCAGAAGGATGACCTGAGTAGAAAACTTATCTCTAGAAAAGATGAAGGTGGTAACATATTGAGACTTGGAAAATATTTTAAAACTTAGACTTGAATATATGCTGGTTACTGTTGCTATAATAATCCACTTTTTCAAAAATACAAAGCTTGTGTAAAGAGGAGAAGCTCAAAAGTCTGGTTTCCCCTTCTGCTTTGTGCTTCGTTCTTTGACAGCCTCTCCAACATCAGACAGATGGCTGGCTCTCTCAGTGGCTAGTTAAGCAGAGAATCAAAGATTTTCATACTCTCTCCATGAATGTTCCCTCCCGAAGTTGAACAATGTAACATTCTACTTTCTTATTTCAGCTCTCATATTGTAAACAAGTGTCATTTAACCTATCTATTTAGTACCAAGTTCAAAACAAACTTAAAATTTAAAGTCAGAGGGAACTTCAAGATGAGCTAGACGAATGATGATATTTAACAGAGGAGAAAACTGAGGCAAAGACATGGCCTTCTCTGCCAGGCACCAAGCCAACTACAGATCCTGTCCTCCAGTCTCTTTTAGTTGTCATCTAGTGCTCTTTCCATGGTCCCACTGATATCTTCCTTCACACAAAGAAAACCACAAGCACCAAGATAGTGGCAAGCAAACACTTGAGCAAAGTGGATATTACATACTTAAATTATTTTAGATTTTTAATTTAAAAAAAAAATGTTAATCTTCTGAAAGAGGAGCTCTATTTTTTTAAGGGTCTTTCTCAGAAATCTAAGTTACCCTCAAAGATCAGTATGGCAGTAGGTGACCCACTATATAAATGGGAGGGAATACTGTTTCAAATGTTTATTGCCAGAGATTTAGTTAGATATGGTGTCCTTGTCTTTCCATAGAGATTGTAAAAGTGTACTGCCTCAAATGACTGAATAAAGAAAAATAAAAAAACTGAGTATTAGCATTTGAAAACAGCTTAAAGTGCCCAACTCTAAGGGGCCTGTGAAATAAATATGCTATAAAATAAATAAAGTGAGAGAAGACAGCAATAAAAAATACTCTTTGACATTGGTCATGAAATAGATAAATTAGCTAAAAAATTATACATATAAAATGATACTACCTTCATTTTGTATGTATGTATGTATGTGTCTGTTATCCTAGAAAAACTACTGGAAGAGCACATAACAAATGGAATTAACAGTGACTTTTGGGGGTATGCCGTTTCATCTGATCTCCCCGACCCTGCTTTTACGCACTGAGGTTTTGTGTTAGGAGAAGAGGACCAATGTAGTTTGTTTTGGAGGATCAGTTAATCTATGTCAATACTCTGGCAAAGTACTACTGAAAAACTTCCATAAGCTATTATAAGGACTATATCAGAAATATGTTTTTGTTTTTTCTGAGTTTGCTAAATTTCAGGTATACCAACCAGTCGCTATTTCATAGTAGTGTGAAAAGGCATGCTCCTGTATTCCAAAAAGTATTTTTTTTTTATCTCTCTATCTGGTCTTTTGTTTAGGCATATAGCTAGCTTACTGCCCTCAAAAAACTAAAGCATATATTTAAAGAGGAGAAAGTTTTCCTCAACCCTCTTAGAGCCTCCAGCTGAGTCTGAAAATTAAACTAGCAAAGACAAACTAACAGGAGAAAAGCATATAAATTTTATTAAATCTTTACACGTACATGAGAGTCTTCACAAGAGAATGAAGACCAGAAGAAGTGACCACAGCAAGAAGCCTTTACACCATTTAGACAAAGAAACAATATATTTATGATCAATTATCAAGACAAAGGGGTTTGGGTTAGGGGTAGTAAATAGTGAAGAAGTAACTAGAAAGATAAGGGTTAGTTTAACAAGGTTTGTTTGTTCCAATTTCTCAGACCCAAATTCCCTGTCACTGGTGATAAGGATGCATTCCTCTTCTGGTACAGGGATGATACCTTTCACATGAGAGACTTATCTCCTGCTTTCAAGAAAGAAGGGTGTGGGGGGGCAGAGGAGGTCAGAGTGACCTTGCTTTTGCCATTTTTCCAATTCCTTCAGCTTAAAATGTTCAATACGCCAGGTGCCATATTTTAGGGTAGAATGTCCTAAACCCCACCATATTCATACAATCAATAAAGCATCCAGGATATTTGCATTAAGTGCCCCATATATCCCAGCTACCAAGGCAGATATTTGGAATACAAAGATGAACAAATGATGGCACCATATGCAGTCTTTCAGTCCGACAGACAGCTATGTGGAATTCAACACAATACCGTGAAACAAGTATGATCTTAATGCTCTCTGAAAACATGTTATCTTCCCTAGGTGATGTTCCACCATCTATATGCTCCTGAATCCCAAATATTTATATCCAGGGTTGTTCTCACTCTTTGTATTTTTAGAACCTAGCAGTAAATTTGGTGGAAAGTAGTAATAAATGTTGAGTGAGTAAATGACTACATGTCAAACATAGAAAGGTATAGAAGACAACCCAGTTCTCCAAAAGAATTAGCTTTTAAGGTGATTTTTAAATTAAATTTAATTTTGAGATAATTACAGTTATAATACATAATAGAGATCTCATAAACTCTTTATTCAATTTCCCCCAAGGATGACCAATCTGACAAAACTATAATACAGTATCACAACCAGGATATTGACTCTAATACATTAAAAAAACAAAACATATTTATTATTGCAAGGAACCCTTTCATAGCCACACTCACCTCCCTTCCCCCCACATCCATTACTCATGGTAAGCAGTAAAGTTCTCCACTTCTATTTTAGAATTTTAAGAATATTATATAAATGAAACCATACAGGATTAAGATTGGATCTTCTCATTCAGCTTAATCCTCTGGAGATTCATGCAGGCTGTTGCATGTATTAAAACTGTGTTCCATTTTATTGCTGACTAGTATTCATAGTATAGCTGCTACAAACATTCATGGAAAGATTTTTATGTGAACGTATGTTTTCATTTCTCTGAGGTAAATGTCCAAGAATGCAATTGCTGGGTTGCATGGTAGTTGTATGTTTAGTTTTTAAAGAAACTGCAAACTATCCTCCAGAGCTGTTGTATCTTTTACTTTCTACCAACAATCTGCATGATCTATTTTCTCTATATCTTTACTGGCACTTAAGGTTGTCACTATTTTCTATTTTAGCCATTCTGAGAGGTATGTAGTGATACCTCGTTATAATTTAAATTTGCATTTCTTCATGAGCTTATTTGCCATCTGTAGATCATCTTTGGTCAAGAGTCCATTCATGTTTTTGGTCCATTTTCTAACTGAACTATTTTTTGTTTGTTTTACTGTTAAGGGTTCTATATATATTCTAAATGCTGGTCCTTATCAAATATGTAATTTGTAAATATTTTCTCCCAGTCTTACAGCTTTTTATCCTCTTAACAATCTTCAGCAGAGTAAAATTCTGCAATTTTGATTAGGTCTAATTTACCAACTTTTTTCTTATGGATCACGTTTTGAGTGTCAAGTGTAAGGACCATTTGCCAAGTCCTAGATCCCCAAAATTTTCTATTTCTTCCTAAAAAAAAAAAGTATAGTTTTACATTTAAGTCCATGATCAACTTTTAGTTAATTTTATATAAGATGTGAGGGTTAAGACAAAGTTTATTGTTTTGTCAGTGGATGTCCAATTGCTATAGCACCATATTTTTTAAAAAGGATACCTTCCTCCATTGAATTGCTTTTCCCAGGTCTTCCATTCTATGTCTATCCTTCTACAAATACCCCACAGTCTTAGTTTACTGTAGCTATAGTATCAGGTAGTATCAGGTAGAGTGATTTCACTGACTTTATTTTTCTTCAAGATTACTGTAACTCTTCTAAAACATGTAAATTTTAGAAGAAACTTGTGTATTAAAAAAATAATAGCTGGTTCCAAAGAGTACAGTAGGTATAGGGGTAAAAAAGAATCATTTTACAGTGAAGTAAAGTGAAAAGTACTACCTCAACCAGGTGATCAACATCAACATCTACAGTAATAAGCTATGTTGACAATAAGTACCCATGTTATTATGTGATGCAAATGACCCTTTATCACTGTGGTTGTTCTCCAAAAAAACATATCACTCTAGACTAATCATAAGAAAAACACTACGCAAATCCCAACTAAGAAACAAAACACCTGAAGGTACTCTTAAAACTGTCAAGGTCATCAAAAAACAAAAAAAGTCAAACTGTTACAGCCCAAGACAAAATGACTAAATGTAATGTAGAATCCCGGATGGGATTCTGGAAGAGAAAATGGACATTATGTGAAAAATAAAAAAATCTGAATAAAAAAAGGACTTTATAACAAATATATCATACTTAATGTAAGATGTTAACAATGGGAAACTGCATAAGAGATGCATAGACATTCTTTGTGTTATTTTCTCAGTTTTTCTGTAAATCTCAAACTATTCTAAAATAAAAAGTTAATAAATACATATATGCACATATACACCCATACATATATTTCTAAAAAGTGTCTAAGGATTTAAATTTAATAAAATTAACATAATTTTTATTGCTTCATCAAAAATGTTTTTAAGTGAAAACAAAAACCTTGCTGGGATTTCCAGTTATTGCATTAAAAAAATATATATCAACTTAGGGAGAATGAACATCCTCACTATGTATAAGTCCTCCAATCTCTGAGCACAGTATATCTCTCCATGTATTTAGGTCTCCTTTGATTTCTTTCATCAGTATTTTATAATCTTCAGCATACAGATCCTATACATGTTTTGTTAAATATATTCATAAACATTTCATTATCTTGAGAGGGATTATAATTAGTTTTGTGTTTGTGATTATGGTTCCCACACGTTCATTAATAGCATACAGAAATGTAATAAATTTTTATCTGTTAACACTATATCCTGGTGGCCATGCAGAACTCACTTATTAGTTTTAGAAAGGTGTTCTGTTTTGTTTTGGGTTGGGTATATTCTTTGAGATTTTCTATGCAAACAAGTATATCACCTGCAAATAGGGATACTTTCATTTCTTCCTTTCCAATCTGAATGCCTTTGATTTCTTTTCCTTGCCTTACTGCAAGGCTAGAACTTCCCATACGATGTTGGATAACAGTGTTGAAAACAGACATCTCTGCCTTAACTAGAAAGTTTTTGAAGATGCTCATTATCAAGTTGAAGAAGTTCCCCTCTATTTCTAGTTTGCTGAGAATTTTCTTCTTGACTAAGTATTGGATTTTATCAAATGTTTTTTTCTATATTAATTGATGATCACAGGATTTTCTTTGGCCTACTGATATGGTGAATTACATTGTCTGATTTTCAAATATTGAATTATGATGAGTCTTAAAGGACAAATGGGACTTCACCAGCCATAAATATAAAACCTTTTGTTTTTATTTGTTTAATGTCTATTTATCCTTTCTAGATTACCAGATCCATGGTGGCACAGATCATTTATTTTGTTCAACATTATATACCCAATATCAAGCCTATCACCTAGCACACAATAAGCACTCAATGAATAATTGTAGAAGGAAAGAAATAAAGAATAGAATGCACAGGTACACTGCCAGGGTAACAGAAGGAGAGATTATGTTGGGATGTGACCAAAAGGCAGAGGCTCTACCTCACAGGTTACTCATAAATTAATTCAAGATTCATCAAAGACCTAAACATAGAAACCAATGACCTAAACATAAAGCTTTTATAAAGAAATCTATGAGAATATTTTCATAACTTGAAGTAGACAAAAGTTTCTTAGAACACAGAAAGCAATAATCATGAAAGAAAATATTGAGAAGATAATTTCTTTTGAAAATTAAAATTTTCTGTTCTTCAGAAAACATCTTTTAAGAAAATAAATGGGGAAGCTAAAGACTGGGAGAAAGTATTTGCAAAACATGAATGACAGCTATGATATATAAAGAATACCCGCAATTCCATAATAAAAAGAGAAATGGCCCAATTAAAAACAAACAAAAGTTTTCAACAAACACTTCAGAGAAGATACATGAATGGCTGATAAGCACATAAAACGTTCTTGACATCATTAGTCAGAAGGGGAATACAAATAAAACCAGTGAAATACCACTATTGTTATTAATTATCATTATACCTGTAGAATAATTAAAACTAAAAAAGACTGATAACACCAAATGTTGACAAAGATGTGGAACAGTCAGAATTCTCAAACATTTGTTGGTGACAATGTAAATGGTATAACCTCTTCAGAAAAACATCTGGCAGTGTTTTATAAAACTGAACATACATCTATCCTATGATCCAACAATTCTGATCCTAGGTGTTTAACCAAGAGAAAAAAGACTTATATTAGAACACTCATTGTAATTTTACTCATAACAGCCCAAATGTCTATCAATAGAATAGGTAAACAAACAGTGGTATAGTGACACAATAGAATACCATTACACACACACACACACACACACACACACACACACACACACACAAAACTATATGCACAATAACATGGATGAATCTCAAAAACATTACGATGAAAGAATCCAGTCACAAAAGAGTATATACTGTACAATTCTCTTTATGTAAGGTAATAAACCAATTTACAATAGAAAAAAAAAATCAAACCAATGTCTTTCCCTGAAAGATGGGAGTGAAGACTGATCTTCAAAGGGAGCAAGAGGGGACTTCCTAAGGTATTAGTAATATTTTGTATTTTGATAGAGGTTTGAATTACAAAGTTGTATACATTTATCAGAACTCAATAAATGGCATACTTAAAATCTGTGCATTTCACTGTACATAAATTTTACCTTAAAAAAATGTATTAACTATATGCATTTAGAGAAAGTCTGCAACTTACTTTGAAATCTACCCAAAAAGAAAAAAGGACTAGATTGGTAGATGAATACAGGGATAGACAGATAGATATGTGATAAGGTAAGCATACTAACATGTTAATACGAATCCAGGTGGTGGCTATTTGGAGGTCTATTGTAAAAAAATTTCAAATTGTACTATTTTAAATTTTTCATAAAAGAAAAAGAGGGAGGAAAATAAGAATGCGATTAGATCAAGAATACAAGGTACATTTAAGAGCATGGATGTTACCCTATATTTCTAGTTTTCAAATCCTAGGGCTCTATGGAAGTGGCTCAGGAAATGTTCAGGGGGTAAAAATTAGATTAAAAAAAGTGGAGCAGAAACCCTAATGACACCACCGAAGTTCTACTTTTATAAACTGGTGTTTCAGGCAAAATAATTTTTGAGGGCTCCAATGATGCAAAGAAACACACACACACACACCAACAGAAAATCACTGCTAGAGGCAATAATGAATTTTATCCATACAAGTACCAAGAGCCTCAGTGAGTAACAAAATAACCATGTCTTTTCAGGAATGGTTGAGTAAAATATGTAGTGGTGCTTTTTATGTATACTCATAAAAGCAGAATACTGGAAAAGACACCAAAGATCAACTGGTTTAATATACTGATTTTCCAGATGAGGAACTTGGGTCCAGCTAAGAAAGAGATTTCCAGGTGACAGGTCACCGCCGGGAGTCAGCACAAGATGGACTGGGCCCAGGCTTGTCAGTCCACTGCTCACTCTCCCTCCTGCCACAATCCCCAGCACCCCTGAAGAGTCTTTAATGAGATTTTCTAGTTATTTTAGTGACAGTGTATTTGAAAAATAAGGTCTGTGCTTCAGATGACAAAATGCTCCAAAAACAGAAAGTCCACTTTCTTCATAGCTGCCTATGAAAGATTATAGGCCTATTTTCTAATTTTGACATTTATTTGAAATTCAGATTCTACTGTATTATCTAATCTGAGCCATGAAGATAATTAATATAAATGTGAAAATCTCAGGGTGAAGTGGGAGAATGTAGAAAAAGGAACATTCTTAAAGTTCAAGCCACTTTCTCATGCCACTTTTCAGCATTTAATTGCCTGCTATTATCAAACACAAAATTCAAACACTATGCTGAAACACTATGCTCCTCTCAAAATATGTATTTACCTATTCTGAACAAAGAGCACATGGACCTCTTTTATGCGTGCGTGTCTGAGAAACTGTGGGTAGAGTACTATTTAAAAGAAACTTGGATTGATCTTTTGGTAGTCAAGATGTCTCTCTTGATTTAATTTAGCTGGGGGCAGGTAACACACCAGGCAAACTACCAGTTTTACATCTATGCAGTCCTGGGCCTTTTTGATAGTTTTCAAATATCAAAAAAAAAAACCAAAAAAACAAAACAGCGTTCCTTCAAGATTTTTCACCTTTATAACAGAGCAAAAAAGAATATCTCAAAAGCGGCTGACTTTTTTACTAACACCGCTTGCAAAGATGTTAGAAATATAAATAATAAAAATAGTAAAGAATAGATGAATAATAAAAATAACAGCATTATTATTTCTTGAGTCATTGAGCACTTCGCATATATTATCTCATTTAGTCGTCACAATTCAAAATTTTTATTTTATAGGGAAAAAAATGAGGTTTTACAGTTACATAGCTAAAAAAGAAAAAAGAAAAAAAAGTGGCAGTGTTAAGTATCAGAAGCCCAGATGTAACTCAGAAGCCCAGTTTTTCCACTTAATTGGATAATGGATAAATTTCAGTTATACAGACCAAGGTCACTCACTGTCATTGCACTGCTTCTAACGGGTTCAGTAGAGTGTAGCATTTAGTGCAGCATGTCCTTTAATATAGATGGATGCTTCCAGAAGATGCATTGCCTCTGCATCCACTCTAACAATAGTTCCTTCTCCTTGAACACTAGCTCAATTGCCAATACCTGGCCTTTCAGTCCAACAGAACAGAAAAGTAGAGTGTATTTAAGAGGGTACCATAGGTTAATAAAGACATAGGGAGAAGGCCAGACAGCTACCCTGAACATAAAAAGATTTGCTGTCTACCTCAGGGCCCTCCTTCAGGTCAGTTTGATCTGTTAGAAATCCATATTAGGGACCTGTGATGTCTCTTTACCCCTTTCTTCTTCTATCTCCATGTCTCACTCCTTTGCAGTGATGGGACTAGGGAGCAAAGAGTCCCCATAGAAAATGAAGTCCTTGCCCACAGTAACAGCCAGTCTCTCCAAAGGAAGCAACTCTGCTGGCCTCTCTGAATCACTGACTTATAATTGGACCTGTTGGCCACATGCTTTGAAATCACTACACAAAATGCAGTGGCTTCCGTGAGGTTTGGTGAACTAAAATCTAGTCATCCACTTAAGTGACCATATACCTTAAAAATGAACAGCGAGATCTCTGCAAAGGAGGCATGGAAGGGCAGAGCTGTCATGTTTCTCACAGCAAAGGCAGAGGAGGACAGTTCAGAACAGAGCAATGCTCATTCTTACTCATCAATCATCATGAGGACCACTTCAACATTTTAATTGATTTAAGCTAATAAACAATTTCTTACTTGTTTAAAGGGACTAGGGAGGTGAATTTCATTTTAAAACTCAAAGGGTAAAAGTAACACCACAGTCTTAGGAGAAGAATGAGAATCTGTAGGTTAGACAATGAAAGAGACAAAGAACCTCCCCTCCCACAGGACAATCCATGTAACATCGCCTCTTAGCAGAGCTCACTCCTTCCTCCGTCAGTGACACTGCCTGCCTACACCCCTCATCATCTGCAGGGCCAAATGGTCAACATATATGTCATCTTTTTCAATGATTCTTCTTTTCTACTTTTGTTTCTATTTCTCTTCATTTTGTTAATTTTTGTTTTATCATAAATGTATATCCTAATTGTAAACTGCCTTCGATTATCTAAGAAAAAAGTAAAAAATAAATAATAATAAAAAATCCCAATTTCCAATCTACCTGGCTTTAAAAAGAGGTAAATAAAATAAACTTATGTGTTAAAATTATCCCTCAGTAAGAATACCCAGCTTCTGTGTAAGGATCTGAATATCCCAAGTGACTCACATTACCATATTGGAAAAGAATCTTGAAGATCACAAGGACCAACTTGCAGAAGTAGAAACTGAGACCCAGAAAAGATTCAACTTAACAAAGACCACAATGCTATTTATGGGCACTCCGCTACTTTACAGCATGACTTTCATGCAGTCAACACTTAAACATTAAATGGGGATATATTCAAACCACCTTTTCTGAGCCTAATTGAGACACTCATGTACCAGCTAATGAACACGCATATCCTACTACCTAAACACAGTGAAGCACAGTAATCAACAATTTCAAGCAATGCTTATTTGTGCAATTATTTAAACATTATGTCACCTTTACTTATATTAGTTGCTAAGAATGAGTGGGAATGGAAGACTATTGTGGCAGCCTGATCCTGCCTGGCCATTTCCCGCCCAAACAAGTTTGTTCCTGACTGTCCCCTGCCCCTTCCCAGGACTCTCCGGCCTATGTCATTTTTCTCATAGCTTACCAATCAATCGATGTTCTCCTTCCTTATATCTGTAGCTGTGTAGGAATGTGGAAGTACGAGGCTGTATAAAACGGCCCGCTATGTCATAATCGGGGCTGAGCCAGTGCTAGCATTAATAAACGCTGCTTCCTTTTTATAGCTTCTGTGTCCCGTCTCTCTGTTCAAGAATCCTGCAACAATATAAGTGCTGATACTAACAATACAACAGAGACAAAGATGGACATAATTAAATATATAAAAGTGATGACTCATAGTCAACTGGACAATTATAGGACATATTGAACTCAGTATACAAAAATAAAAGTGAAAAAAGTAAAGCTATCCCAAATACCAACACCACAGTGTCTAAAGACTGTCCAAGTGATGAAAAGAAGTAATATGAAAGTTAAAAGATCACAAAAATATAAAATAAAAACTAGCATCGGAAGAACATTCCAGTAATTCAAATACAGAGAGGGAGTTCATGGGTCTGTTCACTAGGTATAGAGCTTTCAGAAACATTTACCAAGAGAGGGAAGCTAGTTTCCTTTAAAAAAACAAACAAACAAACAAACAAACAAACAAAAAGACAAGATAAAATCAAACTCCATGTCATGAGTTTCTACTCTACCCCTTCCAAAACCACCACTGATAACTCCTTACTACCAACAGTATTAAAAACATATTTTAGTAATTCCAAGATCCATAAACAAAGCACTTGTAAGTTAGATGTTCTTATACTCCATTCTTCATTCATGAAATAATGTGATCAAAGACAGTTCACATTTACTGTTACCTTTTAAATAAAATACATCCAAGGAGATCAGTTTTAAATGGTAAGCAAAAACTCATAGGGTAAAGAAGTAACTAAATCAAACCACAATTAACCACTGCAACTATCAGCCTTGCTTGTAAGTTCTTAACTATAAGACAGGAGGCAAAGATGAAGTACAAAGATAGAATTGTTCCTCAAAAAAAACACACACAGGATTACTGGGATCTGCAAGGTAGCCAGAGAATGACTAGGATTTCCATTCAGATGTAATAATTTGATTAAGTAAATAAAATAAAAACAGTAATGTCATAGAGTCATAATAAAGCTAACAAATATAAGGTAAAAATAAGTAAAAATACATTATCAGTGCTCTCTTGTCTTTTGATGGCCTGGTTTTTCCTGAGCTCAGGACTGAAAGCAACAGAGATTTTCTCACTTTTTTGAAAAAGCAAAGAGCTAAGATGTGAACTATCTGTGGAGAGTGCCATGTGGCAGGGGGCTGTGGGAAACCTCTAGAAGTGTAGGGGCTCTATACTATAGTCTAAAGAACTGAATTCTGCCAACAACCACATGAGTTTGAATAAAGAGCCCAAGTTCCAGATATAGCAAACATATCTCAAATAAAAACAGAATATAAGCTATATACTGCTAAATACCATAAATAATACTATAAAGTGCCCTGAGATTCCAGGAACTAGTGTCTGAGGTAATCAGAAACAGCTCCATCAAAGAGATGATCTTATGAGGGAAGACATGGGGTGGGTGGAAGAAAAAAGAGTCATTTTGGAGCATAGGGAAAGGCAAGTCACTGCTACAGAAGCATCTAGGGAACAGATCCTGCTAGTTCTAAGTGAATTCTACTCAGAAATGCAGGACAGCTGAAAAGCTATGCAAAACATTGCTGAGAAGATAAAGAAGACACATATCTGCATCCAAGTAAAGGTACAGAAAGGGGGGAAGTAAACACAGCGAAGCAAAATTGATAGGAGGATTCAGTTTTCTGTTATAGAGGGAAGATAACTCATGAAATAGAAAAAAGTATACCATGAAGGCAAGTTAATTAATAGGAAAGTTACATAAATAATTTTAAAATAAAGGTAACTGCTAAATCTAATTTAAAAACTTCAAACTATTTTATTTTATTCTATATAACTAATATGTCTATTAAAACAATTATCCATAAAAGCTGGATTTTACTGGTTCTGGTCAAGATGGTGCAGGAGGCATATGGAAACTCTGTACTTTCTACTCAATTTGTGGTGAGTCTTAAACTACTAAAATATAAAGCCTAGCAAGATGGCAGGGTAGGTAAACATTGTGCATGCCTCCTCCCACGACCACGTTAAAATTACAACTAAATTATAAAATAGTCAACCTGGAGAATGATCTAAAAACTAGATGAAGAGAACCCCTATAATTGGGGATATAAAAAGGACACCACATTGAGACTGGCAAAAAAGGTGGAGAAAAGAAACAAGCTGGTGGACACTCACCTGTGGTGGTGGTGGAGCATCAGAAGGCTATCTCAGCTGTGGTGCGGGAGGACCCAGAGTGGTGAGGTGTCCCAGATACACACCATAGTTTCAGTGGGAAAAGGAGTCCCTACAAAATCTGGCTTTGAAAATCAATAAGGATCCTCGCCAATGGAGTGTGATAGAAGGCAGCTAGAAATCTGGACATCCGTTAAAGGGCCCACGCACAGATTAAATCACTCACAGGCACTCACTCTGGGCTCCATGCTTGGGAGGTTCCAGAGACACATAGGGAAAGAATGCATTGTGTGGTTTCAGGGTAAGGGCTGGAAGGACAGCTGGCACTGTCCCTTTGTTGAGTCCTCATTGGGTACAGCCTACAAGTAAGTGCCATCTTGCCTGTTAAACCATCCTCCCACAGGCCAAATCTGAATCTGCATTGGCCTAGTGAGATATAGTGGCTCTACCCTGTGGGTGAATCCCTGAGGCCCCGCCCCACCCAATTCTCAAATAGCCCGGTGGCAATTTCATATACTTACTGAGCAACTAGCCCCACACTGTATTCTTAGCAGAAGGTTCTTTCAACTGTGATCAACAGGCCTCCAATGGGGGTCCTAACGAGATATGTTTGGTAGCAGGCAACCAGACTCAGCCCTAGCTACAGTATTTCTTAAGCAAATCTCAGGAGTCTGCAGGCCCAAGGCGGTCAGCAGCTCACCTCAGTGTGAGCTGAGACATTTGCGAGTGGCCACAAACTTAGCACCGGTGACAAATGTGAATCTGCACCAAACTGCAGAACATCATTTGCCCTACCCTGGTGACTCACTGAGATCCAACCTCATCCAACACTGGTATCCCTGAGGCTCAATGAATTTAAGAAGCTTGAAACCATACTGAGCATCTTCTCTGACCACAGTGGTATGAAACTAGAAATCAATTACAAGAAAAAATTGAAAAATATACAGAACATGGAGGGTAAATAACATGCTACTAAATAATTCATGGGTTAACAAGGAGATCAAGAAAGACATCAAAAGATACCTAAAAACAAATGAAAATGGAAACACAATAACTCAAAATCTATGGGACACAAAGAATGCACTCCTAAGAGCAAACTCCATAGCCATACAGGCCTACCTCAAGAAACAAAAAAAAATCTCAATTAAACAATCAAACCCCACACCTAAAGAACTAAAAAAAGAACAACAAACAAAGCCCAAAGTGAGTAGAAAGAAGGAAATAATTATGATCAGAGAGAAAATAAACAATACAAATGATCAATGAAATCCAGAGCTGATTCTTTGAAAAGAGAAATAAAATTAATAAACATTTGATCTGATAAATCAAGAAAAAAAGAGAGAGGAACCACATAAATAAAATCAGAAATGAAAGAGAAGTAACTATGGACTCCACAAAAATACAAAAGATTATAAGAAAATACTACAAGAAATTATATGCCAACAAATCGGACAACCTGGAAGGAATGGATACATTCCTAGAAACATACAATCTTCCAAGACTGAGTCATTAAGAATCAGAAATGTGAACCCACCGATTACCACAAACAAAATTGAAGCAGAAATCAAAACACTCTCAAAAAACAAAAGTCCTGGATCAGATGGCTTCACAGATTAATTTTATCAAATATTCAATGAAGAATTAACACCTATTCTTCTCAAACTATTCCAAAAAATTCAAGGGGAGGGAAGGCTCTCAAATTCACTTTACAGGGCTACCGTTACCTGATTCCAAAAGCAGACAAAGACATTACAAAAAAAAAAAAAATTATAGGTCAATATCCCTTATGAACATAGATACAAAAAACCTCAACAAAATATTGGCAATCTGAATTCAACAATACATCAAAAAGATTATACACCAGGATTGAGTGGGATTTATTCCTGGGATGTAAGGCTGGTTCAATATCCACAAATCAATTAACCCATTTCCCGTTTAGAAAAAAAAGTACATCTTGCTGCCAGCACTAATTTATCATCTCGCATAGGAATGCCACATTTTCTAGGATTTGACATTTCTGGTGATTGAGAATTATTGTATTTTGTAAATGGAAATATCATTACTAAAAATAGAATGCTATAAAAAAAACAATGTCATTTGTTTCCAAAGACTATTGATAGACAAGCAATGTGAAAATAATAAAGTGAGATATTTGTGGCAAACTTTGAGTGTAAGGTTAGGACTGCAATCTGTGAGTTATCTCACAAATAAATGTTGCAACTGCAAGTGCCAGCAAGTATTCTTGGGGCAAACAGGAAATGGGTTAAAATGGGTCAAAAAAGAAAAGAAAAAACCCTAGCAATAAATTTAACCAAAGAGGTAAAAGACCTGTACTGAGAAAATTATGTCATTGAAGAAAGAAATTCAAGAAGATACAAATGGAAACAAACATACCCGGTGCTCATGGATAGAAAGAATTAACATCATTAAAATGTCCATATTACCCAAAGCAGTCTATAGATCTGATGCAATCACCATCAAAATATCACAGAGATAGAACAAATAATCCTAAAATTTATATGGAAACATAAAAGACCTCAAATGTGAAGGACTGCATAGGAAATACAGCCAATAATACTGTAATAACAATGTATAGCGCCAGGTGGGTACTAGACTGGTTGTGGTGATCACTTCGTAAATTATATAAAGGTCTAACCACTATGCTGTATACCTGAAACTAATATAAAATAATACTGGCTATCAACTCTAATTGAAAAATAATTTTTTTAAAAGTTGGTTTTTACTTTAGCACCACTGAACCCAGAATTTCTAACTCTGAATTTCTCTTTCCCAATATCATTGAGTTTCCACCTATAAAAATAAAAAGGATAAAAACATACAATAATCAATTTAAAAATCTGCTTCAAAAAAATTTTCAAGGTTAATCTTTCAATAAATTTCCCTAAATCATTGATTCATTACCAAGGAAATTTCACAGTTTCCCAAAAACTTTTTTCATGGTAAAAAGTGACTTGCAGTCTCCAGGTTAAGTTACAAATCATTTCCAAAAGCGAGTACTTTATAAAAGATATATATATTTTTTTTTACAAATAGAAAAAGATAAACTTGTTATGGGAAAATTGAATGGTATAAAATGCCAACTCTACCCAAATTATTTTAATTTAATTCCCAATGAAAATTTCTACAGGGGAAGGCAAAAGATTAGGAGAAGAATTTAAAAAACAATCCCCAGCTCATCTGAAAAATTAAACAAGTAATAGAAGCTAGGAATCTTTTGAAAACACTAAGAAGAAAGCAACAATAATGCAAACTGGCACAAGAACTGACACAACAAATAGGTTCTGAGATATTTTAAAACAATATAAATTCTCATGAACCAATATAGAAATAGATTATATAAGAAAGTGTTAAGAAATTGTCTAAATATTTGGGAGAAAAATGAACTCATCTTCACTTCATGCTATGTACCAAAATAGAAAAAATAGACTGTGTCGAGTTCTAGGTTTAAAAAGAAAACAAACAGCAACAACAAAACAGAACAAATATTGGTAATTATTTAACTGAATTTGGGGTAGAAATGATTGTTCTATAAAAGAAGTAAATAAAATAAATTTTAAAAACACAAATTTGATCACATGAAAATTTAACTTTTAATGTTTACAAACACCAAAAAATGTGAAAGTTTAAAATAGAAAATAGGAAAGTATTTTTGCAGTAAATGATGGAGTCAGCCACTAAGTTAACTGGAGCTCTGGGACAGAACATCTTTGATATGCTGATATTCTTTTCAGTGTCCTATACCATATAAATAGTTCTTTGTGTCATTTTAAATAGAGATCTGGAAAACATAAGCATACATTTTTATTTCAAAAACAAATCTGGGCTTTTGGGAATAGTTTATTTGCTTATAGATTTATAAGGTTCCATATATGTAGAGAAATATCTTTGGTTTTAGAAACACTTTGATAAGACTCACAGCTTCCAGTTACACGGCTATTAAATAAAGTCTATGAGACTTTTAAAAACCATCAGATTGACATGCCTTTGTTCTTCTAAAGGAAAAAACTTTCTTATTTCATAACTCTAGAATGATATATTTAGAACTAAATTTTTTTTCCTCTACTCTGAGTTTCCTTACCAAAAAACAACCTTACCTTTTGGTTTGTTTTAATCCCAAAGGAGATAAGATATGATAAAATAGAAATGAAACAGGATGAGAAAAAAAAAAAAAAAACAGCTTAAAAGTAATGGTTCAACTACATTTATGACTCTGTAATTTTTCACATTAAGTCTTACAAGAGCTCTGTGCTGGAAAAATAGGTCCACTGTTTCACTGAGTTTGCACTAGAAAGACATTAAGCAAGTGGAGGCAGCAGTTCTGAGGTGCAGCACAGTCTAAACAATAAAATTCCGTCTCTCTCTTCCCTGTAAAAGGCAAAATACCTGCCCCATAGGTATAAGAAAAACAGAGATATGTGCCTAGATATCCACTATCTACTACATGTAAGTATACATATAAGTACTTTTTATACATATAAGTACTACCACTTATTATTTGACAATACGACTAAATAAAAGTGAGGTCTATGTTTCCATATTAAATGTTAAACTTTTTTCACATTCTACTTTGCTAAATATTCTATATTCTTTGATTACTAGTCACTCAATTTCTCCAAAAACTTACATCTCCAGAAGTAATGGTGAAAAACACATTCATGACACTTTTACACATTGAGTCACCCAATATAATTTCATTTCACCTCAAAGGATTGCTAAAATATTTTTAAAAAATGATTTACATTAAAACTATTAGTAAATTGCTCAGTAATGTGTTAATTTTCACCTAAGAAATTGTGTTCAGAAGGGACAGTGTTTTAAACCATTTCTAACTATATGACATCTGTGCATTTAATTAAAATAATTCTAGATCTCAATGTTGATCAAAAAATAACATTCATACGTGAGTACAAGACAGAAAGATTAAAATCATATCTATTAATAGTTTTATGAACAGTCTATCAAGCAAGAAAGCTTCAATAAATACCCTGAAGCAAAAACATCAACACAAAGCATCTGCACATGGTCACCCTACTTGTTAACCTTAGATCTTTCCCTGGTATTTCCCCATTTGTTATTCCCACTTTCTATCTTCACAGTTTCCAGAAGAGCACTCATCTCTCTTTCTGGCCTAGGTTATCACAAAGGATCAGATGGGGGGCAGAACTGAAATGGACAAGGAATTTGCAAATGCATGAGTCACTTAAAACAATAAAAGCCCCTGAAGTGAGAAGACGCTGATTTTGAAGTAGAAATTTCAGGCACCTACACCTTATTACAGCATAGTCACACATACCAGGGAACTAATGCTCTCCTAAGTCAAATGACAACAGATGCTCACTTGACTTAGAAGCCAAATTTAGTTCCATCAGCTTCACTGAAATCATTAAATCACCACAGAAGTCATCAAAAGACAATATCAGATCCTAACCTTAATTTATAGGTAAAAGGCTAGGTGACAATGGACAAAGATTCCACAACACCGAAAGATAAACATGGCTCATCTATCAGCACAGCATATTCTGCTTAATTTAATTTCCCCTGGGGAGATGCATTAGTTTTTAAAATTATTTTCCAGATATTAAGGAATTCACAATTATTTTATTTTATTAAAAACAAATAGAGAAATATTATAGACAAGAACAAGGAAAACCTCATAATTTTTAAACCAAATCATCAGAACTACAAACTATTTCATCACACTTTAGACCACCTCTTCAAGATTATTCAGATCTCCCAGTTTAGGGTGAGATAGGGGAGGGAACATTTACTGTTCTCTGCCATCAGAGGTTGTTCTATGTAAAGTCCTGACATCATCATTACTACTCCACTATATCTCCACAATGACCACCACTCATATAATTTACCAAATACTCATTATTACATTTGGAACTTTGCTAAACTCTTTATGCACATTATCTCATCTACCATTGCTAAGTCAATTGATTTGAGAATTTTAAATCCATACTATCAAACGTTTAAAAATTAATCTAATATTTTTATATATAAATCATGTATATGGTGATAAAATTCAAATGTTATAAAAAGGTAAACAGTGAAAAGTAAATTTCCATCGACTTCTGTACCTCCCTGTAGACATGTTTCTATACAATGCTACACAATTTTATGTGTGCACGTACACGTACACACATACACACACACACACACACACACACACACACACATTAATACCCTTCTCTGACAAATTTAATTTTAATACAAATGTTAGCACAACATTCTTTACCTTATTCTTCTCAGTTAAGAATTTACATATCCGGTATTCCATAGAAGTCCAGGAGAGCAGAGATCTATCTCATTCTTTTAAATGGTGCAGAGTATTCCATCATATGAAAGCCCCACAATGCATTTAGCCATTTCCCTATTGATGAATATTTAAACATTTTCCAATATCTTGTTTAAATGAATAAATCTATAATGAACACCTTGTATACTTAAGTTTATATACACATACACATCCTAGCATTTTTAGGATAAACTCCTAAAAGTTGAATTGCAATGTCAAATGGTTTACGCATTTTAAATTTGAACACACATGGCCAAATGGATCTCCCAAGCTGGAATATACTAGTTTCAAACCTCACTGAGTCCCACCAAGAATGTATGAGAGTCACTCTTTGTAATAATACCACACATGATCCAACCATGTTACCTCTATACTGCCAGAGAATTTGACTAAGATAAAATTACACTAAAAAACAACAAGATTTTTTTAAGTCCTACTTTGTGCAAAATACTGGTGTTTAATTCACCATTCATGACACCAAAGAGTTTAATAATATGAAGCTGGAGCACCAGTGAAACACAGAAATACAATTATAAGAGCACATATGACTTAAAGGAAGACAGTCATACTACTGCAGAGGTACAGGAAAAGCAGCAAATATGAGAATGACTGGGAATGCACTCATGGAAAAAGTGAGGCTCTACCTGAAAATTCAATGATGAGTCAAGTCTGGAGAGCCAGAAAGGAACAGGGAAGATACAGCAGATGGTATACATACAAATAAGATGAGCAAAGCTTGAGTTCAAAGTCAAAACCCAGACATTTATGTGGTATGTTGTTGGTCTAACACCTGTCTAGTGATTGCTCAAACTATCAATAGGCCAGTCAGACAAGAGAAGCACAACACACAAATGAGTTTCACAAGTAACAGCTGCCAAAAAGAATTTCTAAAAATCAATTACAAATAGAGACCAGCAATTAGGAAAGGCACCCTCTTCTGCTCTAGGTGATTAAATACATACTTCAAAACAAAACAAAAAGCTCAACACCTAGCCAGACAGGACTTTCCTTACACATTTTCTAGATTCGCTATAGGACTATCTTGAAAAAATATCTACTTAATGTAATCATGGTACTCAAAATAAATAAATCAAAAACAACACTACAGCCTTACCTCTTTATGTTTTATAATATTGCTGATAACTGCAAATCAGTCATTTCAAACCAGAGAGAGCAGGATACACCAGCAAAAACAAGGTTTTGGAAAAAAAAAAAAAAAAGAAGTCCTGGGTTCAAATTCCAACTCTGTCTTAACTAGCAAGTCGTTTAACCTCTTAAAACCACAAGTTTCTCATCTGCAAAAATCAAAATGGTTGTAAATGCTATACTGATGAAATGAGATTGAAAAAACATATAATCTAGGAGAGTGCGTGGCTTACAATATGTAAATTCTACACACAAATTTCTTTCTCTCCCCTTCCCACCTATTTTAAGAAATACCAAAATATACTATCACTTAAATATTGACTGCTCCCAAGCACATCTTGTAGTTTTCTCTAATTTCACTGACATAATTCTATCAAAACAGTAAAAATGTACTTGGTGATGAAAAATGCCTACATAATTCAAAAATGATATAGTTTAGAAGTTACCGATACAAAAATAAAGTATTTTGGATTAAATTCAAGCAGTTATACAAGAAACTCAATATTAGTGTAACATCCTTGATTTTGCCTATAAACCTAACAGCTGAGTCAATTGAGAATTATTCATTTTGCTACACAAAAGCAAAATTTGTAACATCTGCTCCTCAATATTCCTTAATACTAAGTCATTATGTTTTTAATACAGGTTGCCCCTTGTCTTGATTCTAATCATTTTTCCAAATATGAGCATTTCCCCTACTTGCCCTTCACACATTGTCACTCACTGCTTTAGCACAGTATCATGCGCAATAAACTAATAAACAGTGTTGAAACCACATCATAGTGCGCCTGCTTTCTTCATTTTCCCTGATTCTAAAACATCCTCTACCCAACATAACACAGGTGTATACCTTCAGACGCATTAAAAGTAGGGTTTTCTGAAAGAGCATGGTTTAAATAAAGCAACTTGAGTTAATCTGAGTAGTTCAGCTACTTTAGGTATATCATCAATCATCAAAACCAGCCAGCAATTGCTAGAGTAGCACCTTCCAAATTTCACAGAAATAAATCTCTAAGTTTCTTAACATTCCATGCTTTCAATTAGCCTTTCTATGGCTCTGCTCATTTCTTTTTTATAATCATATACTTCTTCCTATTGATTCTTGGCACTTCATATATTGGCAGGAAACCACTGCCAACCTAATATAATATCATGCATTTATGCAGTGCTTTTAATTAAGTCACTCTGGAATCTCCTTAACATTCCAATGAAGATGATGCATTATCTTCCTTGAGGTGAAAGCAGTCTAATTCTTTGCATTTCCAGTGCCTGGCCCAGTGCTTGCTACACAGTAGGTGCTCAGTATCTGTCACAGGTCATCAGACTGACATAGTCCTGGGTTTGAATCCCGGCTCCAGTACTTTCCAAATCTAACAATAAGCCTCAGTAAATCATGTTACCTCTCAGGATTTTAGTTTCTGGTGTGAAAAAATAGGGATAAAAAATTATCCATTTCACAGAGTTTCCATGATCTCTAAGTGATATAATGTAGTATTTAAAGTCACTGGCACATAAGGACTAAAAAAATTGCAGATAATTTTCACTAAAACATGCATCCAATCTCATGGATACATCCTCATAAATTGCATGGGTGATGTTGAACAGTGGGTTCAGCGGAATATCCCCTCTATGACCAATAACTATGAAGGAGTGGTACTAGGCCCTAAGAAGCAACAGCAAATGTTTTTCACAATATACCTTGATCATTTTGGAATATTCCCCCATAGTTTCATGGTCCAATTCTGTTAATATTGATCTCACACTTCGTTTAGATTTAAGCCTGCCGTGACCCAGTAACAACTAATGGGAGTCCTAGGCCAACCAATCCCCAGTTCTCCCTTATATATGTCCTTCCTTGTATCTAACTTTTGCTATTCTACTACTGGGCCTAATATTCCAAAATAAAATAGAGATGAATGTCAGTAAAGTTAACCTTCAGGTTCAGATAAAAAGAAATTTCAGCTATAAGGAGAACACTATTTTTTGAGCCCTTCTCTGTGGCTAGCAAACCCTAAGAGGTATAACAGGTATAACATGAAAGTCTGGACACGGGGGAAGCATGACATATGGATGCTCCCAAAATATACAAAACATGGTTCTGGTTAATATCTCCTTATGGGTACCTATATACAAAGCACTTTAAAACTAAACTCATCAGTCTAATAAATACACTTTGAAAAAGGCAACATTTAAATGAAAAAGACTATAATTAATTCAGCCAAGTAAAATAAGAAAAAAAATTAAATCTTTTATCTAAAGACCACCTAAGAATAAACTTCATTCCAGTAGAAATAACAGCCCAAAAAATATTTGGAATAAGATTATCAATCAACAAGTACTCACTTAATATCTCCTATAATAATACTAGTATTTGTACGGTCTTTTAAAAAGTTACAAAGCATATTCAAATACTTGCATGTTCTAACTACTCAAATCTAACTACCTCATCTGAATAGAATAGAGGAACATAGCTCTGAAAGAACATGGAGGCATAATCCCAAGGAGCCTGTTAATGAACATGCAATTTCTTTGATGCCACATTTCTAAATTTTTTCTAGTCCAAAATATCCCTATATTTGTTGCAATCATGCCTACATAACAAAATCTCCATTAAAAAATTCCTAAACAATGAGGTTCAGAGAACTTTCAGGTTGGTGAACACATCCAGGTGTTGGGAGAGTAACAAGCCCCGAGAGGATCCATTCCTCACCTCTACAACCTACTCACACATCTCTCTGTGCACCTCTTCCATTCGGCTGCTCCTGAGATGTATCCTTATAACATACCAGTAATATTAAGTAATAGTAAGTAAAGTACCTTCCTGAGTCCTGTAAGCCAATCTAGCAAATATTTTAACCTAAGGAAGGGGTTATGAGAAGCAAAGATTTATAGCTGGTTGTTGAGTACAGGTGGCAACCAGGGGTGGTGACTAGCATCTGAAGTTGGAAAAGTCTGGTGGAACTCAGCCCTTTACCTGTGGGGTCTGAGCTAGCTCTGGATAGTTAGCATAGAATTGAATTTAATTGTGGGGCACCCAGTTATTGGAGCATTGGTGAGTATGTATTTATTTGGTATCTAAATTTTATGAGTGAAAACAGCTCATAGGCACCTCAACCATGGCAGGACAATTATAGTAAATTAGTGAATTCATTCTGGATTTCACTAACATTCATAATTTTGAACCATCACTCCAATGTTGGGAGAGACTGAATAAGGTAAAGCACGTGACTAATTTTGGAAATCAGTATCTACAGAAACTTAAATATTATGCCAAGTAGACTACTTCAAGGAACAAATGTACCACCTTGTTTATGAGTTGGTTGTCAGCCACACATTTTTTTTTGAAACTAGATTCACAATAGAGGTTGGAAATTATGAGGCCACTCTGTAACTGAAACATAGCAGTCACACTAAAATCTACCCACCCTAGAATTTACCCACTCCACAGTCTACCCACCACATAAGGCAGGACCATTTTGAAAACGTAGGATCTGACCCTAGAGCCAGGATGGTAGCACTAGAAACTTTCCCTCCCTCTAACTTCTGAGATAGGGCACTCTCTCAGGTCAAGGCCAAGAGTAGCTGCTGTCCACAACAAAAGTTGTCTGGTGAAGGTTTATAATATAATGTCTAGGAGCATAGTGGGGGAAAGAAGAGCTCTTCAGCACAGAATTGGGTTCATCTGCAGTATGTCGACTTCCCCATTGTTGATATTCAGGTTCTCAGAACTAAGTTCTAGGCCATGGAGCTGCAGTGGAAAAAGTATTCACAAGCAGAATGATTTAGAAGGCATTCTTATTACAAAAGGATTCCTAACAACTTCATGTCATATCTTGAAAGTCAAAAGGAATAAAATATGAGACACGAGACACTTAAAATACAGTCATCAGTTACACTTCAAAATTACAAAATTAACACTAATAAAAAGATGTAGACATAATATATTTCAGAGGTGTGATGCACAAGAGGGACTGGCTTAGGGACATGGTCATACGTGAACTCTGGAGAAGAGTTCGGCGAGAATCTAGGTCTACTGAATCTTAAGCTATTAATTTTTTACAACATGACATTACCAATGAAAAAACTGACTCAAAGATCCTAATGTATAAAGGAGGGAAAGGGGGGCCTCCTACCTTCATGCTCAAAACAGAGCAGCAAGACTGCTTCATTATTCTCTAGACCATGTTCTCAAATAGCTTTCCCCACAGTGGATTTGGAATGAAGGATGAAAGGGAGGGAGACTGAGTAATCTGCTAAAATTAAAATCTTTTCCTACATAATTTTGTTAAAAATCAGATAGGAAGACTCTTCCCTATTTCTTCTCTTATGATATGGGGGGAGGAGGGCTGGTCTAAGATGCTGGTCTATACTGGAATCTAGTATAAATCAATGTCCGATTTAACATTAACAAAAATAAAAGTACAGATTTGGATATTTTAAAATCTATTAAATTCAGTATTTGAAGGTAATGTGCAAAGAGTAGCATGAATTTCAAGGACTCTTCTATTATTTAAAAACAGATCTCTTCTATCCTTGCCCAATCTCTGAATGGAGTAAAATTTCTCCAAATGCTACTAAAAGTCAGATATACAAACCAGGAGTCAGTATGTTATTTTAATAAATCCCAGGATAACAATATTGCCAAGTAGAACCCATAAAATGGGGACCAACACAAGGTAAGGGGCTGTGCAGGTTTAGCTGCGTGCCTCATCCCAACTTTCTATTCTTAAATGAGGCAGGCTGTGGCCTAGTCACTCCCAGGATACAGGGTAAAAAAGGAGAAAAGGAGGGAAAGGTCAATTCAGAGCTGTAGCATGCAGTAATGAAGGGCGTACACTGCAAACCCTGTGGGCAATCTTCACAATCTACAGTGTGACCTTTTCTATGTTTTTTTCTGTTCATCAACCACATCTAAAATATATGTAGACTTTGGATTAAATAATAGAAAAAAAATGTGCATTATCATAGTGCCTACTATGTAAAAGATAGTAAAGAAATTGGCAGGGAGGGGGGATAAGAGTTACAACAGCTGACTCTTAGACATAATTTCACTGGAGTGCAAACAGAGCTATCACACCATCATAAAAAATCAGGACTAAGGGACAGCTGCATTGGTGAGCAGCCTAAGCTGATTGGCCATTATCATTGTTTTTATAAACCTCGGTATTTCCTGAGGGTAATGCCCTTAATACTGAGTTTAGCTATAACAGTGGTTAGCTGCACTAATTAGCCAAATTCATGGAAGAGTATTAGGAGTTTGTTAACAGATGCTGATATGTAAATTAATGCAAAAGGTCTATGAGGTCACTGATACCAAATGCTGCCTCTCGAAAAAACAATCCACACAATTGTATGCTCCTCACACACACTACTCTGAGCATCTGATGACATTTGCACATGGAGACACATTAATGGGTACAGAGCGCTGTGGTTGTGAGGGCACAGTGCAGTCTCACATGTGGCCCAGTGCTCCAGATCCGGGTTTCTAAAGAATGTGAAGTGACAAGGCTTGTTTTCCTAAAACTTGAAGCTTTAACAAAGGTGGTAGAGGAGCGGAAAAAAATAAGGAAATTGGACGTTTCCACAGCATCCCCAGGCCCAGCCAACCTCTAGTCCATGCTGGTCCTCAATAAGGACCTCCAGGAGGATCTCAAAGCAGCCATTTGAGCCCTGGGGACAACAGTCATGTGGTTAAGGCTTCATCTGCAGGACTGTCAGGATAGCCCGATACACAATGTTAATAATTTGATTAAAGAAACTAAAAAGTGTTCCTCTAGAATCCCTGATCATTCTGTCCACAGTAAAAGAAATGTCCTTTCAGTGACCCTCATAGTAACTTGGCTTGCATCGTAGCTAAGCATGAGCTCTGAATCCAGTTACACATCAGAGAGAACAGGGCAAAGTAAACTTTCCATCAATGATCACGTGAAATAAATAATGCCATACTAAACAATCCTGAATCAACCTCCTTTGGAGTTTCTCATGTTATAAAAGGTGGACTAAACTAATTATGTGTCAAAAAAAAGTGTATGTATAATTTAAATTTTAAAAATATATAGGCAAAGAGCCATACCAAAACATTGTACCTGTGAATGTTCCCCATAGGTGAGAAATCAGCTCAACAATTTCTCCTGATGTTGAGTATTGTGAATTTTTGTCATCTCTGCCAAATAATGCTTTAAAATGAATGCTTTTATATTTTCTTTTATTATTTGTGACATTTAAAATGTTCTCATTTTTTATTAAACTTTTATAGTTCTTTAAACTGACAATTCTTGATATTTTACTAATTGAGTGAGGATCGCTTTGTAACTAACTCATCCATCACATAAACCACACATATCAAAATTATTTGGCCATTTCCATTTCATCCTTTCTTAAGGTGCTTGATTAGAAAAATCATCATTGAAAAAATTTTATCACTAAGCAAAACTAGTGGTACCTTTTTAAACAATAGGTAGACAATTTTTTTTATCTCTAGACTGAAAATATATGCAAAATATTTCTGATACTTGTTTTTTAGGAACCTGGTGCTTGAGCTATAGGAAGATTTATGCATCCTACAACAAATCACCAGAAATGCTTGTGGCTCCTGCTCTTCAGCAACTGATCCTTGTACCTCTGAAGCTTGGAGGCTGCACAGAGCTGAAACCAATCCCTGCACAGGGCAACAGGTAAAGCAGCTGGGACCATGCCAGTTTCTGCCAGTGGCTGGATGGCATAGGAGGCAGCATGCAGCATAGCCGTTAGGTGCACTTAGCGTCAGGCAGCAAAAAATTAGTAATGCATCACTCTGGCAATTTCCATTAGCTGAAATATTCAAAGTGAAAACAGATTTGCTTTAAGTGCTCTGGCACGCAGTATGTCAGCAATTCCTCCCCACTTAGACACAGAAAAAAAAATGTTTTTGAAACATCTACAAAAGCAGTCAGCTTAAAAGGGAATGAGATATCCAAAAGGATTAATATGCCCTGTATCTTGGAGTAGCAAAGCAACATAGAAACATTCTTTTTTAACCTAAAAAGAGTAACCAAAATTAGAAGAAACATTTTTAAAAGTGAAAGCCATATTTGATGAAATCTCAAATTTCTCAAGATCTGCACCTGTGAGCTACCTAGAAGTACAAGGAACCAGATGTTTGTCAGTGTTTGCTAACAAATTCCTTCCTGCTGCAAGATGGCATGTCTCTCAACAATCTAAAGAGGCAGGGAGATGACAAAAAAATATGTGATCTGTTCTTGACAGAAAGCCTGCCTGACTCTCCTTCAACTGAACACAGCACCCTTAGTGCACATTTTCTTAGAAGAGGGATGACATCTCAGGGGCTGCAAGTCAATCCTGGAAAGGCTAGATTTCACCATTTCATCACACTGTTAGGATAAACAGCTACAATTTCTCAAAAACTATGTTTCTACATAGTTTATCATATACCTCTTTTAGGTCCCTGAATGTGTACTCTTCGTGCGTTGGTAAATGGAAATTCATTCAGCAAAATGGTTCAAATGCTCCTTCACTGACATGTTCAAAACACAAGAAGCAGAACTAAGAAAAGGAAGGGAAGATGGTTGAGAGGAAAGAGGATCCAATTTCACATAATAGCAGAAAGAAACTGCAATACTTACAAAATCATGGTCTCTTCCCTGCAATTATCACTGAAAAAAGCAGTGATTGACAAAGTGGAATCAATTATAAATTAACTGGTATAGAGAATAAACCCCAGAAGTAAACTGCCAACCTGTTTTAAGCAGGTTAAATGTACATGCACTATCCTCGTTCCGTTCTGCATGATTTTACAGCCCCGTACAATAGGAGCTGCTGCAACTGTGGAACCAGGGTCAGCCGCTGAAAGTCCTTGGTGAGACCAGCTTCCTGCCAAGCTCTTCCCGAAGGCCCAGCAGTAATGAGCCCTTCACCAACCTGGTCATTCTGCTCTGTCCTCCTGGGTGGCTGGTTAAGATTCTGGATGACAACAGCTCTCAATCATAGATATTCATAACGTAACAGAAACTCATAATGAAAAAAGTCTATTAGAAAAGCATAATGCACTACTTGTGTAATTTTACTTGTAAGAAAAGCAGCAAGAAATCTTTTAAGTATCTCTTATATCATAATGGGAAAACAGCCCCATCTTCAAAGGTCGAGCCTTGGTATCTCTATTGTGCTAAGTAGGATAAGTCCAAGACCGCATGAAAGACAGGCTGCATGCAACGTTATCCTGTCCATCAAAACTATGTCAGTTTAAATGACTCAGAGAGTTTTTAAAATAAGTAACAGAACATAAAGAAAGAAAAACCTTCTTGAGAGAAAACAATATTACAGATCAGAGGGAAAATTTCTAGAATTTTTATATCTTATGACAGGCTATATGCCATATTCTATCCTTACGGTTATATCAGTACCTCCATAATAAATACTTTTAATTTTCATCTCAAAAATGCACAGATGCTTTAAAAAAAAAAACAAAACAAAACAAAAAAGCCCACCTAGAAACAGAATTAGTGTTGTCTTAAGCTGATAATAGAAATAACACTGCACTAACTTCCAAAAGAAAAAAGCTTCTAAACAAAATATCATTTTGGGTAAATATTTAAGATGGGACTCATCACTTATAAAATAAAAGAAATAATCCACAACAATCCAGATTTTGATTAATAACGTAGGAGCCTAGTCAGATGAAGAATAATACAGATGCGAAATTTCAAAAACAGTAAACAAAAACCAAACCAACCAGAACTAACAGAAGACAGAGGAAGATGAATCCTTCTTAAGCAAACACTGAGAGGGAATCAGTGCCGTAAGTCACAACCCTAGGATCCACACAGTGTGAGGGCTTTCACCAGAACCACTCTTCTCCTACTCAACAAGAAGAGTCCTCAGTGACATTTAGCTTACTTCCCCACCCCATCAAAAACAAAATGAAACAAGGGGCAGAGAAAGAATGCATGTTAATGCCTTAGTTCCTCAATTAAAGCATGTATGGCATCGAACTATAGTTATATGATGTCATACAATGGAAAAACAAATCTACTTGCTACCTGGCAAAACCAATACTGTTTGATGAAAACATGCTCTATGCTTCATAATCTTATCATCAAGGAGATTATGTTCAATGTTCTATATAACTTCCCTATGCATAGGCAAATATGCATTTGTTTTTATGGATTATACTCTAAACTTTGATAGCCTTATTTTTAAACACCCAATGTTACTGCAATCATTTGACAACTCTGAAACAATTTCAATGACTACATTATATTAAACCAAAAGAACATGTTATAATTTATTTCACCATTTTCCTATTAGACATTTAGGTTGCTTTCCATGTAAATTTATGTTATTTAATGAACATCTGTATAGCTCCCCAGGTGGCAAAACCTGTGTTTGTTTTAGGTCACTACTCTCATTCTGTAGCAGTAACCTGAACCACACCATGTAGGCTAGAGCATCTGGTGAATGAATGAACAAAACTATTCTTAAATTCTTGGCTCAAATCAGCTTCATCCACAGAACATTGCTAATCCATCTCAGCTGAACATACTGAGCTCTCTTCTGAAATTGCCCTGTAGTTCTTTATAACTCACGTGAAAGGCCAAGAGAAAAAAATGCTATTTCTTGAGTACTGTTATGTGCCAGGAATTGTGTTAGTCATATTTAAGAAGGTCTATGCCAAAAAGGTTGCCTCTCAACCTAGGGAATATGTCAAAACTGTACCATGAAATTTTCGATCAAAGGATCTTCTAGAACTCTCAGTGGCCTCATCAAGGAGTCTGACTCTGGTAAAAGTTCAGGTCCCATCCTGCTATCTCTGTCCCCTATGCCTCAGGATAGTCTGAGAGGGTAAAAGTCCAAAGCACACTATACCTAAGTGGATCTGCCGTGGCGTCTGATCCCTGTGCAGAGAGATGTGAGCCAGCAGCTCAGGAGTAGTACATTAAATAGTTCTAAATAGCTCTTATTTTATCAAAGATGGAGTTTGCAGAACTTTATGACATCATCTGCAAAGAGAGGGGAAAAAATAAAGAAGAAATCCATGAATGGTAATTCATTAGCCCATTCTGGAGAAAGGGAGAAGAAAGTAGGATTCTGAGACTTTCTTGCCTACTGAACATATTGTACTTTTTCTCATAGGTACCTTCCCAAAATAAAGACACATTCCACTACCATCATCTCCTCAGATTGCAAGCCAGAAATAGAGCTGTGAATTATCACATTCAAGTCAACAAAGCTCTCTATTTTCTTCAACCTTAATTGACACTTTTAAAAAATAATAAATTACTGATTTTTTTTTATTTCACATATGATACACACCAAAACCATAAGGCTTCAATTCCAACAATTATTTGAAAATAATGCAAAACATTCACATATTTTTAATAGCTCTATTTTTTGTGCCATAATTCACATCTCTAAGCAGTTGAGCCAGCATCTAATTATACTTTATTAATGATTCCAGGAAAATGCTACAGTACTTCCTACAGCACATCTCTAATGACTTCCCAAGGATAAGTCACTGCATGTGAAGAATTTGGGGGACAAGAGAGGAAAGGGGAAGATGGAAGCTGGAGGTTGCAATGGCCAACCAAGTTCATTTCAGAGACAGGATAACTATCAAAAGTTGAGGACTTTATATGACAGATTTCTATGTGGATGAAGAAATAATTCTGAAGGAAACACAGAAGACATCTACCTAATGGCTATTAAGTAGATACAATAAAGCTTAGTAAAAAAATTTTGCTCTCTATACTATGCTCTCAGCCCACCAATCTTGAACTGCCCTTACCTTGTCTCCTTCAATGCACAGGGGCCAGTATTCATGAGGGAAGATAAACATGCACAAGAACACCAAACTCCAACACTCTGACACTCCCACTCCATCTCTACTCACACTGTGCTCTTCCCTCTTCTTATGTCCAAGTCCTCCACACTTTAAAGATGACTTCTACAAACTGCAAAAACACATCGAGCCCAATGCATGATCCTTTATGTCAAGACCTTCTTTCATACAGACTTTAAAATAACATGAGCATCATGAAAACTATAAACCACATAGCTTACTGAAATTAATACTGATATCTGGAGAATAACTGGGGCAATGGTCATTTTACAGTAGTGACCCCAAAACAGATGCTCTATGAAATCAGGAGAAATCTATTACTCTCCCTCCTCTCTGAAAGACCAGGCCTCACTCATAACCCTGACATTTCCAGCACAGATGAGATGGCTCTTATGTTAGCTTTCACTACAAAAAAGTCTGACAAGGTTTCTTTGACACTGGAAACCAGAACTCTTCAAAAGCACAATTTTCTCAAGTTTCAAGGGACCAAAATCAGTTAATTTCCCAACCTCTCCTATCCTAGCAAGAATTTTTACTTTCAACTACCATTCCATCTATAAAAATGGCTCTTGACTTTAATATTCACGCCAGTCTCTGTGCTGCCTTAGAGGCCATGAAAAGAATGCAAAGAAGTGAGAGAAGGAAGGCGCAAATGCTTTCCAGCCATAGCATAAAGTTGGCAAAGTGGACAGATGAAGGGCTTACAACACCCAGTATAGAAAAGAGGAGCAGAGGGTCAAAATGCAGAACAGCCAGCGGGTTAATGGCTTTCACTTTCTATTTGTAGATCTTCCCATCATTAATGCATCTGTGGCTGCTTTCCCCCAGCCTGCCTCTAACCATGGTGATCTGGGAGAACAGCAAGTCTTCAGGAAGAAGACCTGTGAGACCAGCCAGGTAGCATCCATGCCACTTGAGTGCTGACATGGTGTTTCCCAGCATGTACTGTGAGCACTAGTTTCTCAAAACATTTAGGTTAAAAAGCTTCCCAAACCTTCTGGGAAACAGTGGACTTTACCCTCTCTAAAGGTTCCCAATGGATATTTGTATTTTCTGAACCAATTTGACCTCAGAACCTCTCATATGGCATTTATTAATATCCAAGCATCTTGTTCTACAGAACATCTTCTGGGAAGCACTGAGTTTGTATGCCTGAAATCTTCTCAATTAGTGTCTATGCTCTAGGCCACCCAAGAAAGTGGGTAAAGCATGCTGTCTGCCTCTGCTGGCCCCCAACAGCTGGGAATTTATTTTCTTGGCTCTACTTTTCCAGGTAAAAGGAGTGCTGTTTTCACCATACATACAGCTCTTGCTGAAATAACCCCTAACATGTACATTTTATTATCCTTCTCAGGCCCAGATCTTTAAAGGCATGACCTGCCCTTTTCCTTCCTCAGACAGCTAACTCCCACCCATCCACCATTCAATCATCACTTCTTTTAGAAAGCCTCACCTTCCTTCTACTTTCCATCAGCCTAACCTCATCGTCCTCAGGCAGTATTAAGTGCCCATTCTCTATACTCATCTGTACCATTAAAGAGAAGTTTTATTACTCATTTGGCACTAGGCACATAATAAATACTTGTGAATGAATCTCCAACTAGTGTTTGCTCTTTGGGGACAAGTATACTTTACTCACCTTTCTGGCTCTCATACTATGCAAGCACATAGTAGCTGCCCACAAAATACATTAGTTATGTATAGGGACAAATACTCCCTATACATCTATATTCACATCCAGCTCCTAATATCCCCTCAGGAGTCAAAATATGAACTATTTGGATAAGTTCATTTGTACATTAACAGAAGATGATTAGTCTACAAAAAGGGGCTCTTCCAACCGAACAAGTAAATTTAAAAATATACAACAAATATTCAACATGAAGTCACCACTCCACATTTGCTCACTTGTAAAGATTCTGATAAGAGACAGGAGAAGAGCAGGAGACCACCCTGCTCTAGCCACTACCCTCTGGCTTAGATCTGGATTAGACTACTCCAAAAGCTGTAATAATACTGGAGAGGCCAATTTCCATACTGAAGGGGCTATAAGGCACTATCCCTTAGGCTAAATAGGGTTTCAAATGCCCTTAGTGCTTCCAGCATTCTGGAAAGCTTTATTTTTCTTCCATAATCTTGAAATAGAGTTGTCCTGCTTGTGCAGAGAAAAACTTAGGGGACTGAAGACAAATTAAATCACAGGAGGTCAGAAAAGTGGTTGATTGTCTCATCTCTCATATGACTGAATTGTCCATTTAAGAAACACAGTATAAACAATCTTAAAAGGATACAAAAATAAAAAAAGACACTACAGACCACAGAATGCAGAGCATTGGCTTAAGAGGGTGAGTTCAGGACACACACTCTGCCACTCACCAGCTCCGTGACATCAAAAAGTCACTTCACTTCACTTCCTTCAGCATTCATTTACCAACCTGCTAAATGGATAAAGTCTCTGGACAACAGTAAGTGCTATTGTTATTTGTTGGTGTTAATATCATTTTACACAATCTCATCAGGGAAGTGACAATCTTATAGTCTCTAAGACAAGCATATATGTGAACTATTCAAATTAACAATCATCTCCCATAGTCCATCATTAAGCACCTTAATGAAAGTGTTTATTTCTATAGAACCAACCGCCATCCTCACAAACACAAAAGACAAGAAAGGAAGAGCAGGAAAGGGGAGAAATGCTCCACGAAAATAGCCCAGTCTCTGAAGTTTCACCAGGCGTGACTAGTACAAGGCGAGCCTTTCCTGTTATTTCTCAGGGACTCTTGGCAATCCCATACACTTAAGCTTCACAGTTGTTTTGGCCACAATGCTTTTGAATGTCATGGAGGTGTCAGAAAGCTTCTTAACTTAAACCCAGGGAAAGAAACCTACAGCAGTTTGTACTATATCCTCCACTGGACAGAGTCCTCTGAGCTGGCCAGGCCATGCACATACAGCTGAAGGAAGACGGGCCTGCCTGAGGCCCCACTGCCATTGTTGCTATTATGGGTGCCTGGGGAGATCACAGAGCCATGGTGGAGGTGCTGTGCATGGGTGGTAGCCTTCGTCTCTAATCCTATCGTTTTTCCTGGTCCTCATGCCACTGACTTCCTGTATTAGAAAACCAAGTAAAGGTGGCAATGGTAGTACTCTGCTGCTTGGGTTGAGAGACCTTAGGCTGTATCTCATGGGATGGGAATGGACTGCAGTTGTAGGCAGGATTAGGTGTAAGCAGGGAATTCATGGTGATGGTGTACCCCTCTAGTTGGGTTGCTTGTAGCCCTGAAGCCAATGGGTGGTCATTACTTCAGCATGCTTCAGGCCCATCAATGAGTTGTTGCTCTCTTCCCACTTGTAGCCCACACACAGCATCAACTCAGTCTGCCAAAGGTCCTGATAGTCAGGGAGTGGCTAGATGTAAGGTTTCATTTCTTTTTCAGGGCCCATGTTTGTCCATGGATCCCTCATGATTTCCTCTAAAATGCCCTTCTCACTGTGGTTGAGGATCAGAAATTTTTTAAGCAAGTTTTCACTCTCTATGGACATTTAGAAACATAGTACATTCTGAATTCATCTCTCTAAAAGGCAAGGATTAAGAGATCATCATAAAAAAAGAATGACTCCAAGTCTTCACATATCTGCCAAGGAGCCACCAAAGTTATGGCTCTGGAAGAGTTCCAGGGCAAAAATGCCCAAGTAGGAGGTGGGAGGGCGACTGCCACAGAAAGTATTCATCTTATACATAATGATGAACTCGTTTCCTAAAGCCAATGTCTGCAACATTGACATTAAGGTCAGCACCAAAAAGTTCTCTGGCTTTGGGTCCCTGTGGACTATACCCTCTGGTGGCAGTACTACACAGCAAACAGTATAAGGCAGAATGTGCCACAAGCCTCTTTTTCGTTCATGTGGCCATGGTCTTGCAGTAATAGAACACCTCTCCTCCACTAACATGCACCATGACCAGGTAGAGTGTTTCCTATGTCTAGATCACCTCAAATAATTTCACAATATTAGTTTATTTCAATGCCTCCATGCTTCAGATTTCGAGTTCTCTCTGGAAGCTGGAAAACTCTACCGACTATTGTTAATTACCATCACAGTCACTTCTGTCCCAGTCATAATACACTCAGCCAACATCACCTTGGAGAAGCTGCCCTGAACAAGCATCTTGAGGAGCTGATAGCTGTCAATATAGGTCTCCTCATCAGTAGAGAATGCCATTAAGTGACTAACTACTTTGACTACACTAATTTTAAAAAAAATTATTTATAATAAAAAATAGTAAAGAAAAAATAGAAAAAGAAACAGGGAAAAGAAAAAAGAAACAAAAAATAAAATCGCAAGAAAAATAACTTGAAGAATGAAAAAAATGAAAAAAACACAAAAAATAAAAATTAAGAAAAAAATGGTAGAATAAAGAAAAATAAGAATGAGGACAAAATTAAGTAAAAGAATGAATAAAAATGAGAAAATTTAAAAGAAGGGTGAAAAAGCAGAGTAAAAAATAGACAAAAAAAAAAAAAAGAAGAGAAAGCTAACTGTAGTCGATGTCCCTTAAGTCACAAAAAATCAACTTCCTGGGTAACAGGACCAAAAACCCAAGACCCAGCCAGGGACTCATAACAGTGCTTAAAATTCCCTAATAATGGTTGTTTATAAGGTCATAGCAAGAAATACACCAAACACGGCTCCGGGATAATCCACAGTGGTTCTTCCCATAGGGTATTAGGCTGCCTTACAGAGAGCCACAGTAGAAAAGCAGCTTATGCTCAGTGAAAGTCTGCAGACCTTGCAGCATGCTGCAGCAGCAAGTCCTCTGAACTGGTGCCAGGAAAAGGCATTCATCCATCAAGTTCATAAGGCAGCCATCCACATTGCTAAACAGAATAAAATGAAAATTCAGTTTGTCACCTACCTGACATTGGCTTTCATGTACCATGGTGTCCTGGGCTGCCTAAAAGGCCTCATTCTTTTCAAAGCATTTTGCTCTGTCTTCAGGGGACTTTGTTTCAGAAAGAAGCTGTTTCAGGACTGACCCATCCTCAAGTTCTCTTTGTCTTAATTATTGGTCATTGGGTGTGTAAGTCCAAAGATACCACAAGCGTTCCCAATGGGCTGCTTCATGAAGTGTAGTGGAGGACTGACTTCTCACCCTTACAGTTCCTCAATCTGTTTTTTCCTGAAATTCTCATGCTGGGCCATGAGGGAAAACAGCAGCAGCAGCATGCAGGCAGCTCCTGGAAAAAAAGCCTCTTCCTCCAGCCCCAGCACGTCCACGAAAAGGAACAGGCTGGCAACTCCCTGCCGGGCCAGCATTTTGTTCGGGATCTTGAAGTTAAATTCCATCAGTTTGAGCTGCATCTTCTCGAACTGATGTAGAAACCACAACCCAGAGAAGAAACCTCTTCCTTTCTTTATGTAGATCTTTATGTAGATATTTCTGACCTATACCATTTTTCCTTCTCTCTAAAGAACTTTTAACATTTCTTGCCAGGCTGATCTACTGGTGACATAGTCCCTCAATTTTGTTTGTCTTGATAAAATCTTTATTTCTCTTGCACTTTTGAGGGGTAATTTTGTTAAATACAAAACTCTAGGTTAATTTTGTTTGTTTTTTCTTGCTTATGTCGTTTCTGAAGAAATATCTAGTGTAATTCCTATCCTGTGACTCTACAGGTAAGGTGTTTATTTCCTCTGGCATTCTTCAAGAGTGTCTTTTTGTCTTTGATTTTCTGCAGTTTTAATGATATGCCTATGTGTAGATTTTTTGGAATTTGCCTGCATAGTGTTCTCAGAGCTTCCTGGATTTTCAATTTAATGTGTGTCATCAAACTTCTCAGCTACGATGAGAATATTTCAAATATTTCTTCTTTTCCTTTCTCTATTTCTTCTCCTTTTGGTATTCCCATTACCTGTATGTTACAACTTTTGTAATTGGCAGTACTTAGATATTCTGTTCTAGTATTTTCATTCTTTTATCCCTTTGCTTTTCAGTTTGGAAAGTTTCTATTGGTGTATCTGCAAACTCATGGACTGTTTCCTTGGCCCAGTTCAGTCTATTGATAAGCCAAAAGGCATTTTTCATTTGTTTAAGTATTTTTGATTTCTAACATTTTTTATCCTTTACAGAGTTTCCATTCCTCTCCTTGAACCCATGTGTTCTTGCATTTTGTCCACCTTTTCCATTATAGCCTTTAGCACATTAATTATATTTTAAATGGCCAGTCTTATAATTCAAAAATTTCTACCATATCTGACTCTGCTCCTGATGCCTAATTTGTCTCTTTTCAAACTGTGTTTTTCCTTTTAGCATGCCTTAGAATTTTTCTGTTGAAAGTCAGACATATTGTGCAAAAATAACTGAGTTACAATAGGCCTCTAGAGTGAGGTTTTAAGTTTATTTTGCTAGGAGGAAGGCAATGTTTACTGTTTGCTATAGTTGTGGTATCAGAAACTAAAATTTTCTCTAGTATCCTTGTTTATGTTGTCCCTGTTGCCTTTGACTTTCCCTTAAATATGATCTAAGTCTTGAAGCTCTTTTAGCTGTAATGGCTTGTTATTATCCAGGAGGCTGACTGATGTGGTGGTACAGTGTTGGAGGAAGGGGAGCCCTCTACAGTACTATGATTAGGTCTCTGTCTTTTAGTGAGCCTGTCTCCCTAAACTGTGACTTTCACAAGTGTGTCTAGCTTTCTTTTTCTCTCTTAAGTGAGACCAAAAGTCTAAAGGAAGCTGGAATTAAAGTATTTCCCATCCTCCAGGTCAGTTAGGCTCTGGCAAAACCCAAGTCTGTTCAGATTTAGTAAAATTATTTAAGGACAGACTTCTGTTAAGAATAGAATGCTGTGGATATAAATTGAAATGGTTACTTTTCCACTCCCATTCCCAGAACAAAAGAGGATTTTTCTGAGACTCTGGTGAGACTTCTGGAAGTAAAATTCATGAAAGCATGAAAACCCCCTTAACCTAATACCAGGCCCTGGAAGTTTTTAACTCTCAAGCTTGTGTACACCAAGCCTCCAGCAATTCATCTATTACAGTTTAACTGTTCTTACCAGCCCTGGGAGGGAGGAGTGAGAGAAAGTGGTTTCCTATTCCTAGACTTCTGCTTCTGACAAACTGTAATTTGATTCTTGGTATCTATTTCCCTCTCCATTTTCTAGGCCAGAGCAGCAGTTTATCCTCAGTTTATCCTAAGTTCTCTAATGTACCTAAGAGTTGTTGATTTTCAGTTTATTGAGCTTATTTTCTTATTTTAAAGACAAGACTGTGGACTTCCAAACTCTTTACATGACCTGGTAAATTTTTTGGTTTATTAATGTCTTGTTTTGGTAGTTTTATAGTACTGTTTATAATAGTCAAACCTTCAAAAATCTGTTCATTTCTAGGGTTTTGCTTACAACATACTATTTGAAAGTACTACTTACACACAGGAAAAATGCACTCAGCACATGCAAGTGTTTAAAGAAGTAGCTAATCCCTCCTACAGTGCCACTCACTTAGATGAATCTTGAGCAGTACTTCTGATATTTAAAAATCTCTCTAGCTATTTTGATTACAGTGATCTTTTCTTTATAAATAATGTCTAAAACCAGACATAGCCCACATAAATATAACTCCATCAGTCAGTTAAGACTGCCAGTTAAGCATCTGGATAGCCACCAGCAGCCCTCTCCATAATGAAGCCCTAGCACGATAACAGAATGAACACCAGCATTATATGCTGCTTTATTTCTCATCTAGGACTCATTTGTTGATGTCATGCAAGGTGGCAGGAGGGAAATTACTTCATTTAAATAAAGCAGTTTCCTATATGGTCTTTTATCATGGGCATTTGCCTCTGAACATGCATGTATAACCAGTCCATCATAAATGTGTTAGGTATTCTGGTGCCCTCTGTTCCCATCTTCTCCAAAAACCAATCTCTTTAGAAAAACAAATGTTTAGTGAATTTCATTAAATATAATTTAGGACATCCGAATCAAATTCATGTCAACAGACCAAAATGTGTCACACAGGGTTTGATTTCACTACACAGGCATGGCATGCAAGGAAAGGGATGGGACAACTTTACACAAAAGCTACAGTAATTGGGAAAGGTCAGACAGCACATATGTAAAGGAAGATTTTCCTTGTCTTACATTATCTAGCATTATGTAGGGGGAAGGGGTCTTATTCTTTATTAATGTTTGTCTAAGATTCTCATAACAATATTAGTTGATTATATAATACCCAGGTAGGCCATTCCTTATTCCAAAAGATTATTCCTGAATCCAAGTCATTTCAACAAATGTAGAAATTTTACATTATGAAAGATTCCTAAAGCATATCTTTTCACAAAGTCAAGAATCCATTAGCAAAATTATCATCAACCAATTACTTCCACCCATAATTTTCCAACATTGTCATTTAAGATTTTTGTATACTGGATTTTCTCAAAATAGAGCACAACTGAAATTTGGATACATAGATTGCATTTCTTTCTCAAAAAATTCCAGATTGCTATATAAAATCTGCCTCACATATTCTCTAAAGACTTTCAGATAAAAGTAATATAAATTCTCGATTCTATTATAATGAAATGAAATGAGTAATGAAATCTGTATTCTCCAACTATTTCTCCTTCTTGAATAAAAGGGAGCAAAAGCTCTTTAGATGCCTCAAAGCCCTCAGCCACTGGGATTTCCATGGATCACAAGTGTGTGGAGAATCCCGCTTATGAAAATGAATAGATAAGATGATCCAATCAGACTGAGGAAGAACAAGATATAACCTGTACCTGGACCTCCTCAGCTATTTCCTGGAAGGAGAAAGCATCAAGGCTGGTGACCAGCTGAAAAATGAAAACAATCCACCCTTTCCCTCACACCAACCCTCCTCTCCCTACTCTCACCCACCTAAGCAAACTGGTCACTCTCCTCCACCCCACACACCCCATCCAATTCATCACAAGTTCTGCTAAATCCATTTCAGCACTACCTCAGAGATCTATCTACCTCTTTTCATCTCTACCTCTTTCCCTTTATCTACAGGGCCCCTTAACTGGTTTCACTGCCTTCAATCTTAGCCTCCCAATTCATTTTCCCCAACCAACCAGCAAGATCTTCCATTTACAGTTCTGATCAAATTACTCTACTGGTTAAAAATCCTTCAGTGACTCCTCAGTACCAAAAGTGTCTCTATGGATAAAATCTATACCCCTCAACACAATATTAAGGCCTTCGTAAATTGGCTTGAAGGTTCTCAAATTTTACTACACATTGAGATGTGAGAAGCTTTACAATTCCCAATGCCCCAGCATACCCCATACCAATTAAGTCACAAAAGCAAAGTATATTACTACCAGTAATTTAGAAAGTAACTAGGTAACCGGAACTAGCTGATGACAGTCTCTCTTTTTAGCATAGCTAAAAAGGTCGAATCCGGATTGCAGCTCTCAGCAGACAGGCAACCTAGGACCTGGGTGAAGGTCTTTGTGGCATATTTTGGCAAAGGGATTTGTCTGACATATCCCTCCCAGACAAGAGAAGGATGACATCCAACAACAAATTCAGATGATCATTTAATAAACCATTATCTATGTGAATAATGCTAAGGTTTGTTTTTAGAGTATTGGCTATCTATATTTTGCTGATAAATTTGCTTTGTACGCCCTTTTTCCAAATTCATACACACACATACCCACTCATACTCCCCCACCCAGAATCCTAAAATCTGGGTTAGAGGCCATGTCTACGTGCTCTCTGGCAACGTGCATTTCCCCCTAATATGTCTATGGCATATATATATGGCATATAACATGTTCTCTTTGGTTACCACGCATTCCCAACAAGCACCAGACAGAAGCTCCTCAGGAAAGGGACTATAACTTCGCTGTTTAATACTGCTCTCTCCAACACTTACAGTGCTTGCACACATTAGGCACTCAATTTTTTATGAGTCCAACTTAGATCTCTTAAAATTGATAAATCAATACCTGGCACTGTATTCTTGAAAATCTGAGAAATGGCTATTAAGGGAATAATAGAACAGAACAGGGAACAAAAAGAAAAAGCCCCATACTTTATAGCACATCCTGGAAATAATCCTATTTTTCAAAACCCTACTCAAGGATCACATTCACAGAAGCTACAAAAATGAGCTAAATCTCGAAGTTTTGATATTCCCTTGGTTTTTCCTGCTGTCTTACTCTAATATTTTATACTACTGTTAACTTATTTTCTAGGTTGGCAATACTATCCTCAAATGACAAACAATAAGTCCTCAGATAATAAAGACAATTCCCAGTCTACTTTCCAGAGCTGTTATGAAACATAAGAAAGTATTAAAAAAAAAAAAGTCTTCTGAAACATACAGAAAAAAACTACACAAAAGTAAGCTATGAGATTTTGTATAGATTAATAGCAAGTAAGGCCCAGAAGAAATTCTTATTGAAATTTTTATATTTTAATTTCATGGGGATAAATGAATACTATGAATGAAACTGCCATCCTTTTGAATTAAAGAAGCATTCATAAAGATTACAGCTTCATTCATAATCTGAATGGCTTCCAGAAAATGGTCCCATGTTATTTGCTTATTTGTAAATTATCGTTAAATTTCAGACATGAGATACACCTAAGAAAACTCATTAGAAATCAAAGAGCTATATGTATCTAAATTTATTTTATGGATGAATATATGTGTACTGCACAAAACCCATAAACATTCAGAAGATCTTATGATGCATGGAAAGTTGTTAAACTAACTTTTATCCTCCAAATAAATGGGTAAATTCATGAGTGGGAACAGAGTTCAGCTCCCCAAACTATGTCTCTTTGGGATACTGATTATTTAAAGCAGATTATTTTTAAGAAACAAAAGCCTCAAGAAGAACCTTTAATTTTCACTCTAACTGCCTAAAAGAATTTAGATAGGGGACCTGCTCTGGGAAGGGAGCTACCATCATAGATAATTGTAATATCAACTAAATGTGGTAGACAGGGAGGACCTAGCAAAATCTGTTTCTTGGACTCCTCTCAGTGCCTCGTCATTTCTGGGTGGCCGGGTAAGATTACTTTACCAAATGTTTGCTTTTTTCATCTACCTGTGAACTGCCTTAGTAAATCCAAACCACTATGCCCTTTTCTCCTTAGCTCAAGATGGCAAAAAGCCTCAGCTGAGATTTGTCCTTCAGTCCCATATTTTTATAGAATCCCAGTATGTACATACATAACTAAATATGGTTGTTTTCTCTTGCTAATCTATTTCATGTCGATTTGAGTACACCAGCCAGAAAAACTAAGAGGGAAAAGAGGAGAAATTTTCCCCTCCCCCAAAGTCACATGGGGCTACAATGGATATATCATATCAATCAACATGAATTAAAATTGTACTACATTTATGAAAGAAAGCAGTCTCTGGTTGGCTTTTTGTCTCATTTTTGACAGCTAGATCCATCATGAGCCCCTTGTTCCCATCACTTAGAAACTTTTAGGTTCTCACCTATCCTTCACGCTTAAAAAAAGGCTCATGGTCCTCTTCTTAGCTCATTAATCCACCAAAGCCACAAACCGAAAAGGTCTCAATCTTAACAGAGTTTCATATTCTAAAGAAGACAGAAGTAATTTCAGTTGTCCTGAGTCCAATACCCAATCTACAAATAAAGAAAATTTTGTAGACATTTTTTTCTAAGTAGCACTTAATGGAGTTGTATAAATGTGTGTATATTACAGTGCAGAAAAGTAGAAAGAAAAAGAAAGAGAGAGA